>VZTD01001651.1:2427044-2493786 GCA_013397725.1 Rhagologus leucostigma
TATAAAAAAATTATTTCTTTTTACTGAATATGTCTCTGTATTGCAGAGCAAAGGGCATTTTAAATTAAAGCCTTTTGGCTTGACCTGGAGGCAAAGATTCTTATGCCTTCTTCCCCTGTAGATCTCCAAATAAGACTTTCAGTGGCTCCTGAGAGTTAAAATGCAATAATTATCCTCCCTATTCACGGTTTAGACTTTATCACAACATTATTCTCTTTTTACTCTAAGCTGTTTTAAACACCTTCAGATCATTTATCCAGCTGCATTCATGTCCTTACCATGTCCAATATAATGCATACCTTATCATCCTGTGGTTCACATTGAAAGCTAATTCTTTTATCTTTTCAACTAATCTCACGGCATTACTGTGAAGATAAATCCCTAATCTCCCTCTCCCTGCTTTTCTGAAGTGACTTTTTTCCTTGACATGTTGTTCACTCTTACTACAGGTACTTTACTTCTCTAGATCTTGCTACAGAATTTTTGCATAGGTTTCTTAATTATTTTCTAGTTATAACTTGGTAGTTGAATTTTGTACAGTAAACTTTTCATTGGCTCTTTTGTGTTTACTAATCAACATCCTGTAGTTTATGATAATGTTCTGTAATGTGGAGTGGTAAACAAATTTCAGGAAGAAAGAAATAAGAAACTGTGTCTGTTTTTAGAAAGTCTACAGGAAAATCCATATACACCAGAAAATAATGTGCACTGCTCTTTTGACCATTATTTTACACTGTAATATGTGAAACATCCTCAGTCCTAATTGCAGTATTGCAATTTACTGAACAGTTATATAACAAAACAGAATTGCAAATAGATTGTTAATAGAATAAAGATCCTCAAAGGAAGAGTTTGAAACAGGTAGGAGATGGATGAGCAGAATTGTGCCAAAGAATACGAGGGCATTGAAGGGAGTGTAAGCAGAGACAACATTCATGTAGAAATGGTTGTGCAGGAGGAATTTGTTCTCCACTACAAATATTACAGCCACCAGCATGAGATTTGAGAACATCTTGGGCATGCATCATGATGTGTCTTTGCTTCTCTACAGTGCAACCTCCTCAGTTTCTTTTGTGCTTCTGCCTTGGTTGCAAACTCATTTCCTTTTATCCTGACTCATCTAATTTTCATTCTGCTGTTCTCTTTTAATACTTTAAATAAATTATTCCAAACCTAATCAGTTTTTTAAGTTGTAATTTTAAGCTGTAATTTTAAGTTGTCCTAGACATAACTGACCTGTATGACAAATGCTTACAGGGCTGCTAGCAATTGAGATTAAAAGTCCAAATTTTCCGCAACTTAGAGTAAAGTAAGGGTGTTCGGCTCTATTGATACATTTCTGCTTTAAGTGCTGCCAGTTAGATTTTCTTTTTTATCCCATATCCTTCTTGATGTTTGGTTACATTCTGCATGTTTACGAATACATGAATAAAATGTATGTTACATTATAGTCTCAAAAGGTCTAGGAGAAGCATCCTAGTTAGACAGAGGGTTAGGAATTTATTTTAAAGGCCTGCTATTGTCTTTATAAAGTATATTCCCTTTAAAGCTGTTCTATTTCAAAAGGTTATCCTTGATTTTAAAAATCTCGCTGAGAAATTATTCTCTCTCAAAAGACAGCACTTCTGAAGTGCAGCTTCTGCACAGTTGATCTTGACCTTTATACACTTTTTAAGCAAACAGGAGATTTGTTGTCTCCTGAGTTATAAGTAAGAGATTGGTAGTGCATGAATATATATCCAGTATGCAAGTGCGTTTTGCTTGTCTAGCCAACTTGAAGTTAAGAAAGCTGTGAATCGCTTTTCAAGTCCAGTCCCTTTTTTTGAACCCCCACTTTGTAATATGAATACTTTCTTCAGTTTTTTCTCTGCTACAGCACTTGTACAGTTTTGTTCACCCCTTATTATTGTGCCTGTGGTCATTTTTGCTTCCTTGTGCCCTCCATAGTCTGCTTCTCTTCCTGTATTGGATGGTGTTGCAAATGCTCATATTTTGCTGTCAGCTCTGTAGTGTGAGCTTTACTGGAAACAGAGAAAACAGAGACATCTTAATAAAAGAATATAGAAATTACAGGGATAAGGTTGGTTCTGCAAAGGATAAAAAAATTCTGAGTTTGAGTAAAACTGGAATCTTTCATGTGCTGTGAAAGTACTACCTTGGTTATACAGGATTTTCATGTGGAATTTCTTCCATTCATACTTGTGTAACAAATACATTACTGTTTGTACTGCTGTGGGGTTTATGTATGTTCATGTTTTTGGAGGTGAACTCTGTAAAACTGAATGAACATGTGTTGGATGGATTATTTTTTAGGTATTTTAGTGCAAAGATTTCTTCGTCATGTAAACTTAATAGCTTCTTTAGAGGTTGTCAGAGACAAAATTTTCCTTGCCAGTTTGGAAATATCTGATAGCAGTTGTATGTTGTAGTGTAAATGTCACCTCCAGGCAACTTTTTTGAAGTTGGGGACTATTTCAGTAGTAACCAACTAGTATGTGGAATTGTTGCCAGCATTTGCAAGCTTGGTATAAAACGTCTAATACATTCTTCTACTTTTTTGCCTGGTTTTGTTTTGTATGTTTTTTGGTTTTTGTTAAAACTGTTGTTTTACTTTAACAACTGAATAACCAGATTTTCTTTCAACTCCTTACATTTAACGCCTGAACAAATGTTAAGTATAAAAAGATCACTTACACAGGAGCTGTGTTCCAAATTATCATGGTGTTAGAGCACCACCTATAGGGTTTGCTCAAAATTTAAGAAGAAAGTGAATGATTGTATATTTAAGTGAATAGTATCTTTCTGTATTTTGTGACCTTTACATCCCGAGATATTAGGGCAGCTTCTGTGTTCTACAGTTAAGGTATGTTAATACTTAACTGTGCAGCATGAGTAAAGCTCTAAAAAGGAACATGTGAAAAACTATATAAAGCATTATTCTCTTAAGAGATATACAGGAATAAAGTAAATTTACTGAGTTTTTTTTTTTGCTGCTGTATTTAAGTTAATGCGGAAAATGCAGACATATGTCAGCATTTTTGTCTTTTAATCCTTCTGAAATATATTTAACAGTGTATTCGTTATGCCATGTAGAAACACTTTAAAGTAATAATAATTTAAGATTATAACTTCTTATAATTTCAAGTCCCTATAGTATTGCAAAATTATTTTAAAAGCTTGAATGTGCATAAAAATGGAAAACTATAACCTCTCCACAAATTACATTATTGCAACTTTTGCACTGTTGTAGATGCAGTTCACTCTTCATCATGTTTGTTTATTGCATCAGTTCTGATTGGTTATTTAATCAAATAGGAATTCTAAAAGCTTTTGATGATCAGACAATAATGGAAGTGCTTCCTTATTTGTAATAGTTCTTGTGTTCAAACTACTGTGTGTAACTTACTGGCTTGCCAGTAAACTGACAGCTTGCAGATTTTGGACTACCAGTGATAAAACTGAAAAATAAAAGCACAGAGGGTAGTTATTTTTAATGTGTTTTCTGACCACTGAGACTTCCTCATTATTTTAAGCTCTGCAGTGAGAGTATTCTAGCCTTCCTATTTATGTGAAGGTTGTGTGTATGCTATATGACAGGTGTTGGTTACGAGGCTGCTAAGGGGGGAAAAAACAGGAAAACAAAACCCAGAAACTTAAGTGTAAGCACGTTACTTCAAATAAAATCAGCAGAACTGAGAACACTCAAGCTGTGGAAGGAACAGCAGCTGAGTTAAGGCCAATGCAGAAAGGTACACCTGTAATAAAGTAAGAGTACAAATGACTGAGTTACTTCAATTGCATATAATTAGACTTATAAATACAAGGTTTCTAGTCCATTATCAGAAATGTAGTTATGCGGGTCTCTCTGCTGCAGTAAGTGCTCTTGCCTTTCAAGCATTTGGAATAATGTGTATGAAGATCATTTCCATGCCAAGAACTGGAAGGGAGGAGATATTTAAATGATGGTCAAACACTGGATCTACCTATGACAGGAAATTTCAACTACCTGATTATTTAGCTTTAATTTGCTTTTTGTCTTCTAATGCACTTGCCAGTATAACATGTAAATGCATGGTTAAATTGAACTGAATCTTTGCGAAGACTAAAACTAAAATTTAAAAATAAAAAATCTTTCACTTTAATAAAGTTGTCGAAGTCCACATAGAATAATCTTTTTTAATCTATAATAGTAATTGACATAAGTAAAAACTGCCACACCGGCAGTGTTGGAAAACGTCTTTTGGCTGATATGTTCCATTACAAACTCCTTTAGAAGTTGTGGGTTTTTTAATTGGTACATCATCTAACTCACTCTGATATTTTCCTTGATTGATGCTGTTTGATTGGGTGGGGTTTTTTGTCCTATTGGCTTTTAAAAAAAAGGAATTAATCAAATTGTTTTCAATATATATGTGTTTCTTAGCTTGTGGAGATATTCCAGAACAAATTCGATCACCAAGCGGGACAATCACAAGTCCAGGGTGGCCCTCTGAGTATCCTGCCCGAGTTAACTGTAGCTGGTACATCCATGCGAACCCAGGGGAGATCATTACTATAAGGTAACAGTGCTCTTGTATTATCCGTGTGGATCGAAGAAGTACTAACCAGACATTTTTAACCGCCAGTTGTGCATGTACCAGTTTTCTCTTCCTTCCTGTAAGTGAAGGATTTCAGTTCTGTCTTTTGCCTTTCCTTTTATCTGATTTGTTCTCACACAGCCATGTAGCGTGTGTTTTTAGCTGGAGAATTGGTGACTAGAAAAAATGTCAATGTGCTCATTTATTTGAATCCTTTTAATGTGTCTGAAACTTAAGAATTTTTCATTTTAAAGTGTGTAGAGTAAATGCTTCATTGCTATGAAGTCTCTTGGTGTGCTTAAAAATGTCAGGGACAAATAGTGAGTCAGTAGATATGACTGCAGTTTAGGAAAGGCTGAGTTTTGATGTAAGGAGCTCCTCACAGATTCACATATCTTGTAACGTTTCTAAAGTAGTAGTGTAAAAAACTTGTGGATTCAAGTTCTCTTCAGTTCATTTCTGATTACTGGTTTCTTTTAGCATCAACATGCAAGTTAGTACTGCTTAGACTTGATCATGAAACTACATTACCTGCAGATTTTCTTCATTTTCCAGTATAGACTTGCTGACCTAAGAAACTGCTCTTCATTATGAAGTATTTCTTTTACATCAGTTACTCATTTAAGTACTGCTTCTTAATTTAAACAGTCTTTCTACTAAATATTCAACTGGCATAAATGCAGTGTAAAGTAGATAAAACTGTTCAGCTGCTAGAATGCTTTCTAAACTCTTCATACTGTTTATTTTTAATTAAACTCTTCCTTTCATGTTGTTTTCTTCCACTCATATGTATCGCATTTCTGATAGTGCTCTGTTGTCTGTACAGACCTGTTTTGCACAGACTGTCTCCCCCTCACACATCATTACCATGGCAGCTTGTCTTGAGTGAGTGCAGCCACACCATTGCATTCCATGACATAATGGTTGGGTAGCTGGGTAGTGAGACTGGGAGAAAGTCTTACCTGAAAACATAATTTTGAACAATTTAGCTGTATTTATAATGTCAAATCGTATTATTGCCATAAGTGTAGCATTAGCTAAAATTCTGGTGAAATTTGGGTTAAACAAAATCACTTAGTAGTATATGAAAGTCATTAAATGAGACACATAGGGACAATTTCATTAACAGGATTTATTTTTAGATTAAGACAACATGTGTTTTTGTAGCAAAACTGCATTTCTTTAAGTGGTGGATGCGATATTTTATTTGACAGAATGGATTCTTGCTGTCCTCATAATCTAAAAGTATCAGCACAAGGTTAAATCCTATTTCTACATGGGTAGAGAAGCTACTCCTTTTATTTCAGAAGTATTTCTTTATTTCAAAAAGGACTTCAAGCTAATTTCCATGTGTCATCAGATTGTGTAATATTCAGTTCAGTAGCAGTTTTGATCTTTTTCTTTTTCAGCTTTCAAGATTTTGATGTTCAAGGATCTCGACGATGCAGCTCAGATTGGTTAACAATTGGAAGCTACAAAAATATTGAAGGCTATAGAGCATGTGGCTCTTCTATTCCCTCACCGTACATCTCTTCACAGGATCATGTTTGGATAAGGTTTCATTCAGATGATAGCATCTCCAGAAAAGGCTTCAGATTAGCCTACTTTGCTGGTATGTTTCAAATGATACCTAGTATAATTTTATGGTTTCACTTTTTGTTTCCTGTTCCAGGAATGACATCCTTTTAACAGGGTAAGTACTGGCTCTGGGTACTTCCTGTAGTCACCTCAAGGTTTATTGAAATCAGAGAAAATATAGATTAGGTAATGTATTTTGATCCCATGCACAACTTGAATATTTAAAGTAGAAATAACAGTAAGCAAATTGAATGATTTTTTGGGAAGAAAAAGGTTAGCCATTAGTAGTAGGCACCTGGATGTTCTTTTAGTATAGTTTAAGATTTGAAATGGTTTCATCAGACTAAAATAAATTTGTTAAAATAGTTGGGTAAACTTCTGAGTATCATAAATATAGTAAGAGAGGAAAGAAATGACAGGATTTTTTTTTTTACATTTCTCACAAAATGTGCATCGTTTTTCCCATCACCAGAAGGCATACTGTCTTTTAAAAAAATAAGTCTAAAAAATCCCCACCACATTAATATTATAGATTAATCCAGCCAAGTGCTGGATTAATCTATAATAGATGGTTCTGTACATGCAAGATTTTTTGTGTAATTACAGGATGTGATATAAACTGGTTACCAGTAGTAGTAGTTTGAGACTGTTTTGTGAGCCATTCTTGCTCTATTAGATCTTGCCAGGAGAGAGGAGGAAGCCAGTTGTGGGTCAAGACTAGTTCCAAACTTTTCCTGACTTTAAGAGCTATTACAGTTTTATGTAATAGCATGATTATGTTGTTCTACATCATTGTCATCCCAAATACTGGATTAGATTTTTCTTGGTTTTCGCAATGGTTTCATGTTGCCTTGCTCCCTCTGAGTGTATGCCTGTATTCGTTCACTGGCCTGCTCCAGATCTCTGTGCACACCAACTTTTGGCTCCTCTCCTCCGTAAAACAGTTCGTGCTCTACACATATCCAGTGCCACTCACCTTCAAAACTATTCCAACAAGATTCAGTACATCTAGCCCTGACCTCCTCTAGTCTAAGCTGTATTTGCTCCTGTTCTGCAGTCTTCTTACCTAGTAGCTTGCTTCACTATGTCAGTCTCTCACAAGTTTCCAAGCAGGCTTATCCCTCTCTATCACCTTTTCTCAAGTCTACAAAAAAGCTCCTTCTATGGTTCAGCTCCTTGCAGTTTAGCAGGTCTTTGGGAAGTAATGCAGCCTTGCATTTGATGCTGGCCCAGTTCTCAGGGCAGTGCTCTACCTGGGTTTTGTGCACCATCTCACCAAAAAACATGTCAGTGAGTGGGGAAGAAGCCACTGGCTAGTCAGTCGTCCTGTGCTACTGTTTCTGCCAGCAGCCCAGGTGAACACTGTTACCCTGTGTCAGGCATCAGCTTCTGCCCTTTTCAACTCCCTCTCCAAGTAGGCACAGAGGAAAGGCAGCATTCCTTCCTGAGGGATTTTGAGAAGGAAGGATACCTTGGATAAGAGTGTGGAGTGGGTAGGGCAGGGAAGCCATGGGCTTTGTAGAATTTCTCTGAAAACCCTTTCCTCTCTTTTTCTCTGATCTTGAGACAATTTCATTATGTAACCCCTCTTGGTAGAAGCTGTAACATTTTCAATAATAAGCAGGTTTTTATGTTAATTGATTTCTTCTATTTAGTGTTGTAGATTAGCATGCTTAAGACTTTAATCCTAAGTTTATAAATGTCTTTTTTAAAAGAAAGAAGTTTTATTTTGGGGATGTTTGTTCATTTTTTAACAAACAAGCCTTATTGAAACTTTGGCTTGAGTTTGCTCCCTATGTTTGATACAATACTTAGAAAGTATTTCACAACTGAAATGAAAGTGTAGTGTTTCAGTGATCAGAGTGGTCTTTTAACTTTTTAAACCAACCTGTATATAGGAGAAGAGTTGACAACTGCTTTTAATAATCATCTGGTCATTTCTGCCTTTGAGTGTCAAAAAAAGGCTCCTGAAATGCTAACACTTTTGCTATGCATTCAGTTGTGCCATTATGTTTGGTTTCTTCTCATCAGCACCATGCAGTAGTGCTCAGATTAACACCTCAATAGACTTACTTAATTCAGTGTTTTTAAGGCTATTCTCAAAGTCGGCAAGTCATCATAGAAAAAGGGGAAAAAACAGTAATACATTAGTTACTTGGATGCAAGTTAAGCCTGTCTGTGCTGCAGTGATAGAAGCACTACACATTCCAAGTGCAAAAGTTACCATTAGGGAACCCCATGTTTAAAATCTGATGTTGAAGATAGGTCATATAAATTGTTTGAATTAATTCTTGTTTAAAGAAAACAATAGATAAATATTTATATTTAATTTAAAACAAACAAACCAATACTAAGAAAGAAAAAAGCATAACAGATAGGAAGGGTACTGGACTAGAAAGTAAATTTTGTGCCACTTCTACTTGTCTTTCTTCCCTCTGTCTTCCTCACTCTACTTATTAATTATCAGCTGTTTTAATTTTGAGAATTGAAATGGGACAGAGTTTATTAATGATGATGTAGACTGGAAAATAAAGTTATTAAAAGCACAAAGGTCAATGTCCTCTGTAAATGCGTGAAAGAATTGTGTTAGTCCTTTGGCTACAACTGTGTATGGATGCTGCTAATGATCTTGTGCTATCCTGAGGTCTTCTGTGGTATAGCTCCCAAAGTTAGTCTTATTTAGTACATCTCTTATAGTTTTAAGACTCTAGTTTTTGATTCATAGGTAAATTTTCTTTATGTAAGGATTGCAGGATTGGTGATTAAAAATGCTACATCAGGATCAAGTATCCCAACTCTTTTCTGGGATGTTTAAAAGCTTGTAGAAGGAACATCTTGGGTTGAAATTGTATCCTGTTTTGTTACTGCAATATTCCCATCAATATTTATAACTCCATGTTACAGCTTTCTTCTCAACCTCTTCCAGATTCTGCAATGCAGAAGGACTGAGCTAAATTATAATCAGTACTTGAACAGGTTCAATGATGCATTTTCTATATTGCCTCTACCTGTGGAGCATAGTCATTCAGTTTAGGTAGGACTAGTCTAGCTGTTCAGTTTTACAGGTTTTGAATTCAAGGCTAAGGTTCCAACTTTGCCATACTAATATTGTGAACCATATGTATATGTGTGCATGTACTATATATATATAAATACTTATATACCTGTAACAGAACAAGAAGATGGTACCGTTTATATCACATCTGTTCTTCGGACTTTTTTTAGTGAAATGAACGTTTTCTGAAAATCAGTCACTGGCAGCACATACATTTTGCTCTCCTTTCGTTCTTCAGTCTCTGAAAGCAAATTTGTAGACTAAACATTCTTCAGCAGTGCTTACAGCATTTATCACTCTTGTTTTCATTTTTTCCTGCATTCACTTTTTAAAAGCATTAGCATTTGTGAAATTTAAAAATGATGTGTTCTACTTTTCTAAAGAAAAATTATTAAGTTAGAGTATTTATTTTTAATGTTTTCTAAGAGATATTAAAGTAGAGAAAAGGAGAACAGAGGTATGATACGACTTGTCCTATCACAGCAGATTAGTTGCAGCAAGGAAAATTCAAGCTAGCTGTGAAAACTTTTATCATGTTGTATAATAAGCACTGGAACTTTAAAAATACTTGATTGGAGAAGGCACTGAAGAGCCCAATCAAACATCATTTAGCCTTGTTTTGAGCAGATGGTTTGATTAGATGGCCTCCATTCCAATCTGAAGCATTCTCTTGTAAAAAAAGATAGAACATGCTTCTCCTGGGAACATTAGGATTTCAGTGAGTTCATCATGCTGTCTTTCCTGTTTCCTTATTAAAACCTTAGGTATAGTGTTCCTTAGAATGAATATATATTTGTCTAGTTTATTTTCTGAATTACTGCTGTGTAGGACCATCTGCATTGCAGACTTGCTTTAAATTTTTTGACCATGACAGTTCATTTTATAGCAAATTTTACAGTCTGTACTGTGGTTTGTAGAAATAACAGTGATTGAAAGTGATACAGCAGTGTTTGACTCAGCTGAACTGTTGCCGAACTGAAATAGCTTGGATGCCAGGTATGCTTCTGTGTTCAACGTGGCTGGAACTTTAATAAGTAAAGGCAAGCATGCATTTTTACATTTGCTGCACTCTCAGTTGCTGCAGGAGAGGTGGGAGCAAACAGTGGGAAGAGGAGAGGACAGAGGTTTCTTTCTTTGGTTGGTGGTAATATGTAAGCTTCAGCTGTCAGCTTCTCTCTTGCCTTAGATCCTTTGGTACAAAGTAGGAACCTCCAAAAGCAGAAGAGAGTCTGACTGCTTTTATGGGAAAGAATTTGAGGAGATAACCAGTCCTGCAGCACAAAATGTTTCTGTATTTCGAGTGATAGATGAGAGAGTATTTTTCTAACTTATTTGTAGCATATTAGAAGTCAGATTTCTCAATAGCTGTAAATGAGCATTGTTTTCTTGCTTGGGTTAAAGTTCTTTGACTGAAATCAGCTAAGGATAAGGTTCATGCTGACATGTTGATGGAATTTTGGCTTGAAAAAACTTTTATCTTGAAATCTGATGGAAGTTGCCATGGTTTACAGACACTTCAGGCATTTGTTTTGCCCTTCTGAAGTACCTGGTGCAGCAAATAAATACGCAACACAAACCATTAAAGTGCTGAACTCTAAGAAAAACTTATTTTTTTACTTCCAGGAAAATCTGATGAACCAAATTGTGATTGTGACCAGTTTCATTGTGCTAATGGGAAGTGTATTCCAGAAAGTTGGAAATGTAACAATATGGATGAATGTGGAGACAACTCGGACGAAGAAATGTGTGCCAAAGCTAATCCTCCAACAGCTTCTTCCTTTCAGCCTTGTGCTAACAATCAGTTCCAGTGTCTTTCCCGCTTCACCAAGCTTTACACTTGCCTTCCAGAATCTTTAAAATGTGATGGTAACATTGATTGTCTTGACCTAGGAGATGAAATAGATTGTGATGTGCCAACATGTGGGCAGTGGTTAAAATACTTTTATGGTACTTTCAGTTCTCCCAACTATCCTGACTTCTATCCACCTGGCAGCAACTGCACCTGGCTGATAGACACTGGTGATCATCGCAAAGTAATCCTGCGATTCACTGATTTTAAACTTGATGGTACAGGTTATGGAGACTATGTCAAAATATATGATGGATTAGAGGAGAATCCACGGAGGCTGTTGCGTGTACTGACAGCATTTGACTCTCATGCTCCCCTCACAGTTGTTTCGTCCTCAGGACAGATAAGAGTGCATTTTTGTGCTGACAAAGTGAATGCTGCAAGAGGGTTCAATGCAACCTATCAAGTTGATGGCTTCTGTTTGCCCTGGGAAATCCCATGCGGTGGAAATTGGGGGTGCTACACAGAGCAGCAACGCTGCGATGGCTACTGGCACTGTCCAAATGGAAGGGATGAAACCAACTGCACCATGTGCCAAAGAGATGAGTTTCCTTGCTCTCGAAATGGTGTTTGCTACCCTCGTTCAGATCGCTGCAACTACCAGAATCATTGCCCTAATGGTTCGGATGAAAAGAACTGTTTTTTCTGTCAACCAGGCAATTTTCACTGTAAAAATAACCGCTGTGTGTTTGAGAGCTGGGTTTGTGATTCTCAAGATGACTGTGGCGATGGCAGTGACGAAGAGAATTGCCCAGTCATTGTGCCCACTAGAGTGATAACTGCAGCTGTCATTGGGAGTCTTATTTGCGGATTGCTGCTTGTCATTGCACTGGGATGTACTTGTAAATTGTACTCACTCAGGATGTTTGAGCGAAGGTAAGTTGAACTCAACTTCATTAAATGTTTTGGTATCTTCTATTGTCTGTCCTTGAAGCAGTTTTATTGCCATACAGATATTGTTGCACGTGATTTGTAAAGATATTGTTCCTTTTTCTTTGATAGTGAAAAGAGGTTAGTTAATCATAGAGTTTTAGCAGGTTGGAAGGGACTCATAAGGAATATCAAGTCTAACTCCCTGCTTCTTGCAGGACATCTAAAACTAAACCTTGCTAAGACCTATGGCTGAGCATTGTCCAGATGCTCCTTGAACTCTGAAGGCTGGGTGCCATGACCCAGTTCCCTGGGAAGCCTGTTCCAGTGACTGACTACTCTCCCAGTGAAGAAAAGAGAATAGAAGTATTCTGATCACTTCACTGTTGAGGGTTGAGCTTTCAGATGGTGTTACCAAAAAGGAAGTATGGAAAAACTGCAGTTAATTAATTTGCAATTTATATTGCAGTTCTGTATATAACACCGTGTTTCTTCTCTTGTAGGCTGGTTCATACCAGGATTACATATCCTTCAATTTTTTACGATAATGTAATTTTGGGGCTTTTTATATTTAGACTGTGGGTTTGGGCTGGTTTGTTTGTTTGCTTTTTAGAAAGTTATTGTTGGGTTGGTGTCCTTGCCCTTATTTCATCTGGACAGACTCATAGGAATGACTTTATATTTTTTATCAATTGAATTTCAATTAAGTTAGCAAAACTTGGTCTTCTGAAGTGTTTTATTTCAGATTATAATAGTCTGATGTGGTTTTATTCTTATATATATATATATATGCATCAGTGTCTTATGTATTCTGAAATGTCTTTTTTCTTTGAAAGATCATTTGAAACTCATTTGTCAAGGGTTGAGGCCGAACTGTTAAGAAGAGAAGCTCCTCCATCCTATGGACAATTAATTGCCCAGGGTTTAATTCCACCAGTTGAAGATTTCCCTGTTTGTTCCCCAAATCAGGTAAGATTTCAAAATATCAGGCAGACCATTTAAATTTTAAGGAGACTGAAATAAGGATATTTTAACTTTCATCTACATTCTTTTGTTCTGCAGCATTTCCTTTTCCTCCATTCAAGTCAGTAATGTTACAGGAATGATTAGCCCGTGGACAAAACCATGATACAGTAACACCACAGTTTCCTTTGCAGACTTTCTTTTGTTGATAATGCTAGTAATGCACACTATAGAACCCCTCTCTCATGAAAAGTAATAGATTGGTAGATCTAATTGTATGTTCTGTATTACTGTTGTGAAAGTAAAGATTGCAAGATCGCACTTTTTGATTTGGGAAAGAAGATGTAAACTGCTAATGCAAAATGGCAGTTCACATGCACAGTGTGTAGGTACGTTCATGCCTGCTGTGCATAATAAGATGATGGAGAAGGCCAGTCTGTAATACCATATAAAATTACATGAACAAGTAACAAAGTAAAAGCTAGTAAATGGCAGTTAATAGTTTCTAGTCATCCACATTCAGAGGTGGATGATTAGCACATTTCTGACTTGGTTGATTAATGAATTTCTGTCAAACAACTTTTTAAGTAATTAAAAATGGCTTTCAGTTATAAAGCTCTTTCGAGAAATAGAAGAAATGTCTTAGTCTAGGAATCCTGCTGTGCTCTATTAGGGTTGGCATTAATTATATTGTGTTGCAGTTAATAACAGCAAAGTTTATTGTAAGAAAAAATTACATGATTTATCACATGTTCTTTCATGCACACATGTTCACAAGCAGCTGGGATCTGTCACAGAAGATTTTTCAGAGGAAAAGAGGAAAATAAATTGCAATTTACATGAGAGGCTTTAAAAATGTGTCAGAAAGAACACATTGTAAAGATTTTTTGGTAGCGAAATTAGCAGTGGACTTCATTAATTAATTTAATAAATGCCTGTTGTGAACACTGTAGAATCCCTTGTTCTTGTTCAGTGGGTTACTGTGGTTATAATAAAGATCAGTATGCTACTGTTTCAAACCAATTCAATACTTTTATAAATTTAGCTTGCTGTCCTCTTTTCCAGAATTAAGCTACACCAGTTTGTGATGGATCTATGTTCACAAGTCTCTTGAGGTAGGGTTAGCTCAAGAAAGTCTGTGGAGACAATGCAGTTATCGTGCTGAGATGAGTCCTCTAGTACAGGTTACTTGGAACAAACCAATGTTTCCTGCAGGTCTCTACCCTGTGTGGGACACTTCAGGTTTAGTGTACACGAATATATGTAGGAACAATTACGATTTTCAGAAAAATCTAGCTTGCTCAGACCCATTTTTCATCATGAAATCCCATAAAGGTAATGTAAAGATCTTGGTTTTTACTAAAATGAAATCTCCTCATAGAGAGGACAGTTCTGAAAAACCCAGACATACAGTGGCTGCAGTCAGAGATTGGTACTGGAGCTTTTAAAAAGCTGTGTAATTACTGAAATTTTCTTTACTCTTTAGTTTTACTTAAATTGAATTACCCACTGTTTCTTTGGGTATATTTTAAATTCATTTCAGAATATATTGGAATTATATGGCAATCTTTTGTCATTAAACCTAACAAAATGTAGTTGCTTCATAGTATTTATATGTAACCATGATTTCACACTCCATAAAATATCAATGCACGTACAATAGTTTTGAACAGTGAGAGTGTTACTGAATTCCCATTATGAACACCAGTACTTCAAGTAAGACTTGTGGCCTTGAAAACTGAAGTAACTATACTGAGCCATTAACTAGCATAGAAATCAGGAATCGCAGTGAGCAGGCCATCAACTTCGAAAGTAATGAAAATGTCACTCTAGAGCATTGATGCTTCCATGATAAAACTTTACTCATACTTAACCAGTGAAGTGGCGTTGCTTAAAATCTTTGTTTTTCAGAGGAGACAACATCAATAAAAACTCGAGGCAATGTAAATTGAGTTCTATAAATTACAAAACTCTAATTTTTAATATGGTTAAGTGTTGGGAGAAGGGAGTCATTATTACATCAAGGTGTGTTAAAATTTGTTTTGAGCAAAATACACATCTTGAGATTGCAAACCTGTGTAGGACTGAAGATAGTTATTCAAGACTTCCTAGAAGTCTCAGGCTATTGGAATCTTGGATGCTCTCATTTCTGTGTAGTGCTTTCTGCCTAAAACTGATACATGCCTTCAGAGCTGGATTTTCAAGGATGAGTTAGTCTCTTCAGTAGCTTTTGAAAGTAAGGCTGCTGTACACACATACTGTATGCTTGAATTCACTCATCCTGTGAACTAGTGGAAGGGAAGAGGTAGGTTGTGCATGAACTACTGTTCGGATATTCTGCTGTGTTGTCTGAAGGATGGTGGAAGGGAGGTGAAGGTGACAGCATGAGAGCACTAACGTTTGGTTTTCATAAATGAAGGGAAATGCATATATGTTAAGGGTTTAATTGGGGAAAAATGGCTGTTTTGAAGAATATTGTACTTTTTTGCTATAATCTTCATGAAAAGTTGTGAGTATGGGCTTTATCCTCTAATTAAACACATTTGTGAGTATTTTTAAAATGATGGGCATCTGGAAGATCTTCTACCCTATTTGAGAACTGAGCTACTTACCTGAGGCAGTGTTTTCTCTAAGTTTGAGTTAGGGATCCCCAATACAAAGCAGTTTGTGTTTTTGTGTGTGTTACCTTACAGTTGAAAAGTTATACAGGGTTTTAAACAGGAAAATTGAGGCATGCATTCTTCTGTAGTTAAATGACTGTAAAATGTATACTGAATTTGGGAAATGTATAGTTTAGAACATGAAAGATAGTTTTATGTAAACAGAAGCATTAAAGCATTTTGAAACTGGAATTAACTGATGATACCAGAAGGGGAAAAAAAATCAAACTATAAGCCTCTGATGGAGAAGATACTTAATTTAGTCCCTTTGAGGCAGCCCTATGTAGCTGATAAAGAAGGTGGCCACCTTTTGTTAAATCTTTCTGGAAGACTTTGTTTTCAAATCCTAAACTTTCTGAGACAGGTTTCTGTGTGCTGTACTCTAAAATGCACAGTGACTACCTTTTTGGTAACACTGTTTGTAATAGATTTGGTATGCCTGCTGTAGTGGCTCTGTGGTTGTACTTTCCTTTAGTCAGTGTTCCATATCCAGACTATAATGCCTTGCTTTTCACATTGTCTTTATTTAGAGATTCTTGATTAGGGGAGAAATGTACCTTACATAGAATTCACTGCTCTTTTATTACCTTTGCATATGTATTTCCACTTAATTTGCCTGTTTATAATGTTTTTTCCTCCAGAGCATCTAGACTTTCGTCATGCCCACTTTTTTTTTTTAAATAGCCTATTGCTTCATATACCAGATCCTTATTATGAAAGATGCAACATTTTTTAAGACTCTACATTTAACTTTGTTAAATGCTGTTTTCCACAACAGTTATCATTCTTTTTTTGCTAGAACAGTACCAGCAGACTGTCAACACTTGATTGTTGCTTGTCTTCTCATTTAGGCTTCAGTTCTGGAAAACCTGAGGCTGGCAGTACGATCTCAGCTTGGATTTACCTCAATCAGACTTCCTATGGCTGGCAGATCAAGTAACATTTGGAATCGAATTTTTAATTTTGCAAGGTCACGTCATTCTGGATCGTTGGCATTGGTCTCGGCAGATGGAGATGATGTTGCCAGTCAAAGTACTAGTAGAGAAGCTGAAAGAAATAATACTCACAGAGGTTTGTTTTCAGTTGAATCTGATGATACAGACACAGAAAATGAAAGAAGAGACACAGCAGGAGCAGTTGGTGGTGTTGCTGCCACCTTGCCTCAAAAAGTCCCTCCTGCAACAGCAATAGAAGCAACAGTGGGAGCATGTGGGAGTTCCTCTGCTCAGAGCAGCAGTAGCAGTGCTGCAGATGGTGGAAGAGAAGTGACAAGTGTAGAGCCCCCAAGCACAAGTCCCGCACGCCACCAGCTCACGAGCGCACTAAGCCGTATGACTCAAGGCTTACGCTGGGTACGCTTTACTTTAGGGAGATCAAGCTCTGTGAATCAGAACCAAAGTCCTTTGAGACAGCTTGATAATGGGGTAAGTGGAAGAGAAGAGGATGATGATGTTGAAATGTTAATTCCAGTCTCTGATGTAGCATCAGACTTTGACATGAATGACTGTTCAAGACCTCTACTTGATCTCAGCTCAGATCAAGGACCAGGGCTTAGACAGCCTTACAGTGCAACACATCACAGTGTGAGGTCATGCAGTCGAGATGGCCCCTGTGAGAGCTGTGGCATCGTACACACTGCCCAGATACCCGACACTTGCTTAGAGGCAACAGTGAAAAATGAAACTAGTGACGATGAGGCATTATTACTCTGCTAGGTACGGATTGTTTAGGAAAGATTGTGTACAAGTTGGAGCAATATCTGTCATTGTTTTGTACTTCACAGTTAAAATTAGTTTTTAGTTTTAAAAAATCCAGGACAACATTATGTTAAAGCTATTCTAGCCTGTGTGGTTGATTAAACTTTTCCTATACTGAATGACATTATGGATCTATAAGAGTGAACATTTTAATGGCTCTGAATACACAATGTGTGTATCCAGTATAATCGGATTACTCTTTAAACTGAAGTTTTCCCCATTAGTTTCAAATTTAGTTTATCCTGGTACTATAGTTCAAACCTGAAACATGGCTGCTCAAGACTTATTGGCTGCCTGTTTAACCCAATATTAACAGGTGAATTTGTACAGAATTATTTTCCTTTAGGAATTGACTCTGTTGTATTGTTGCCAACATACTTGTAATTTAATATACTAAATACTGGTAAGGATTGTTAATGTAAAATATGTACTTTTCTTTGAGTTTATTCAACACTTTGTCTAAATATTCTTGAATTTCATCGTAATGTGAACTTACTTAAAGGGAGGAGAAACTTTCTCCAGGAGCATTCTTTTTCTTTCAGAAGTACAAAATGCAATGATATATGAAATTTAGGCATAATAGATAAACTGATGGCAAAAGCTGTTTTAGCACTGACTTTCCTAAACTGCAATCTAATATGGTACAGCCAAATAGTATGTAAAATCTCCAGTCATTAGTCTTTTTGATTTGAAGTAAAAAAGGGCCGAAGATATTACAATATGTGTTAGTTCTTTAAATATCTGATATGTACAAATACACTACAGAATAAGTTCCAACTGGTAATAGATCTTTCCCTAATACTGTAGGGTATAAAGCTTGTTTGGACTCAAGGGATTTGCACTAAAATCATATTAAGGTCTCTAATGAGCTTAGTGCACAAGCACTATCACTTTAAGTACTATTACTGTCTAATATTGCAATGGCTATATATTTCCATGGCTCTTTTCTTGGGGTGTTGCGTTTTTGTTGCAATTGAATTTGCTTTACTAATTCCCTATTTATTCATTGTATTTAAAAACTGGTTTACTCGGTCGCAGACTGGTTGTTTGAAAAAAACCAAAAGAAAACCCTTTTAGTGTATTTTTTTATGATATTACATGTTGGAGCAAAACAGATCAGTGAGAAAAAAAGCTCATAACTTCCAATTTTGTGATAAGCAGGTTAAATACGTGGCTACTAGCGTGACAGCAAGAAACTACACCTTTTAAAATCAAAACTGTCAACTACTGTTTTATTTATTCTTTGCCAGTCTGTTTTTAGTAGGCTTAAAGATCCAGTATGAAATGTATTTGTGTGTGATTGTATGCTATTTATTAAATTTTAAATACTTTGTTGAATGTCATTTTAAAGCATGTTTAAAGTCTTGTGCATTTCTGTCGTGTTATGCTGTCGGGCAGAACTGACTAAAATTTTAATATGTATCAAAATTAAATCGATTTTTTGTTATGTTTTTGAGGTACTTTTAAAGATAAATCCAAGGTCTGTCTGGCTTTTTGGCTTTTTTTTAATCCTCATCTCTGAAGTACAAATCACACGCAGAAGAAACAAACAATTGAATGGGTTCCACAGTGTATGTACCTTCTCCCTCTTCTCTTCGTTCACAGACACCGGGATGAGAAAAATAAACGATTTTACCACCTGGTTAATTTTTTCATGAAAGTTAGCAGGTAAATTCTGAGTTCAGGATGCAATTATGTCGATTTGTGCTTTTGAGGAACCTTATGTGCAATACAGTTGTAAAAGATTTTATTATAATGACCCATGCGGTTTCAAGTTTCAGAACAGATCACATCACACTGGTACCAGATCAGGTACAAGTTGGCCCATAATTACACATACTCAAGTAAAAGTCATCAATGGCCATTTTTATTCACATTGAATAATATCTAAATCTGTGGGTAATCTTTAGTCTGATTTCAGTAGCATTGCTTATAGAGCAGGCAGCTTTGCAGTAGGAACATTGTAACACACCCTGAAGTACATGTGAACAGTAGTCCTGGTATAAAATACTGGGTTTTTAAACCTTCCTAATTAATTGTCATCAGAAAGTGGTTGTGGAAATGCTTGTCCCTGAGGCAGATAAATTTTGAAGAAAGAGTCTTCACAGAATACCTTCAGTGTTTAACACACATAGTGATCTAAATTTGTTCCATTAGATGCCCCAAATAGCATGTACCTATGGACTCCATATTGCAGATGTAAAAAGAACACAATGTTTAATTTGTTTTAAAGGACAAATGCTATACATTTAACCGAGAAGTTGGATTTGATTGATAATTTGGAAAATTGTAAATAAAATTCATATTTGTATGAGGTGAATTTGTTGCAGTGATTTTTTTTTCTTAGTGATAATGAAAGGAGTGATCGATTTTTGTTTTGAGTAATGTATGAGTGATTGGTTGCATTTGTTTAGTTTGGTTTTACTGAGGTTTCTGATAAGTCATTATTACCTTGTTTCTTTTTATTCTGGAGAGCTTGAATTAGTGTTTTGTTTAATTGATTCTTGATTTAGCTGTGCTACAATACTAGAGCAATTTGAACAAAAGTCAGAATTATTTACTGTGGAATTACCTTTTTTTCTGTAATAAATCACTTTCATCTGCAAGCTTCGAAGAATGTAGGTTGTTGTGAGGCAAGTTTTCTCCTCATGTAAAGTTATTAAAACATGGAAAGAGTTTGTCATTGTTCTTTTCCATATACCACACTTTTTTTTGTCATTTGATTTGCTCTGAAACATTAGGGGGGCTAACTGAGCTTCAGATGGTGCAAGGGCTTGTTTTGTTTCCAAAGTAAAGTTCATTTTCAGTTCAAGTTCAGCAAGTGTTGCTGATAACTCTTCTTTGAAAATGGGTTGCTGGTGAGGATGCTGGAATTAGTTACAGTATTATGTGTTCCACTTTCTATCCAAATGCCAAAGCATGAACTTGTGTTGAAGCTTGGATTCAGTGTAGGGAAATGAAGTTCAAGTTGGGACACAAATACTGTTTCAATGAGGTTTCTATATTAAATACTCACTGCAGATCAAATCATGGCTTTTCCTATTGGGATGAGGTTTTGCTTCCTTCTTGAAAAGTGAGCGGTTTATTCCCATATATATATCTCCAGATATTCAACTGTGACAGTGGTCCTGAGGAAGTGCTGCACATTTCCTGTAAATCTTGGTTTTAGTCAAAAGTTTTAAACTTCTGTAGTTGGGATGAAGCTTTTTGTGAAGTGTGTTTTGCCAGTTTGTGGGATTTTTTGACTGTATCTCCTTCCTTCCTCCCTTGTGAGTTTCTGAAAATAAGCAATTGGTAACTGAATTCCTCTGGGACATCAGCTACAACTCAGTTGCCCAAAATGGGGCGTGTTCTGAAAGGACAATGGCGAAGTCCATCTTGTCCCTTTGCCAAGTCACCAAAAGTATGGAGAGGTAAGCAGATTGATAGTTAAAACTTTTTCTGTTCTGTCTTGCACTGAGATTTCACTGTTGTAGTTAGCTTTTCCCTCATCCAAGGAACTTAAAGTCCATAATTATTGGACTTGATACAGAGAAGTTTTATAGCATGACATTCGTGTCAATATGTCTAGTTGAGGTTTCTGTTCATATGCAGTACCCACTATGGTCTATCTGGTGAGTAGTATTTTGGGGGAAGAGAATGTAACATCCACTAAACTGAAGTATTATCTAAGAATTCAGATGGACAAGGCTTCCCACGTCACTGATGGAGGAGATAAGAGATGTTGCTCTGAGCAGTGTCAGTGATTCCTAATCACATTGTGAGAAAGGGCATTTACAGTAAACACAATTTAGCTCATCTTTGTGAGTATCCAGGCACAAAATAGTGATATTTCTCCATGCACACTAACTTCTGTGATATTTCTACATGCACACTGAAATCTAGTAGAAGAGCTCAGGTTTTAGCGTTAATTTCTCCCTGTGACCAAGTTGCATCCTGTTATCAAAGAATCAAAGAAAATACTCAAATGTAAGTGAAGTTTTTCAGATTGAGATTTTCTTCAGAGTACAGTTACCACCAGTATGATTCTTGTGCAGGAAAGAAATGAGTGGAAAACACAGGAAGCAGAAAAAAGGATGAAAAGATAAGTCACTGAATTTTGAATTTGAATGATGGAAAGGTTGTAATAGACTAGAAACTCTAAAGGAATATAATTGTATTACATTGCACAAAGGATTTTTTTTTGAGACAAACAATTGCAGGAGACCTTCCCAAAAATAAGTCATAATGGTTAGGATGTGTCAAATCAGGAATGTATAAGAGAGAGAAAGAAGGAGTTATGGTTCAGTGTGGACTTCCTAACAAATAATAAGGGTTTCTTACGCAAAATGTAAAGGACAAAGAAATAAACTTGTTTTAAGGAATAAGGACATGATCCCTGAAGTAAGCATACATTGTGCATATTATCTAACAGAGGCAAATATCTGAATTCAGAGCAGAAATCTCGGATTTCATCACAGCATTGTTGACTTGTGGTGTTACAGAGGTTTAGTTGAATTGCATTTGTACCTTTGCAACGAAATAATCATGCATCTGAAGGTATGCCAACAGAAATGAAGAAACAGGTTTATCTGCTTCTCCACGTGTATAAAAGTGAGGAAAAACAGCTGGTAAAAATTATTGGTTTAAATGTGTCGTCTTTCCCGTGGTTAGTTAAGAACCACTTTGGACAGCCACAGTTGGAGGAAGAGGTTCTGGTGCACCAGAGGAAAAACAGGAGCAATATACAGGATAGTGAGGAATGTCATAAACTGACATCATATTTCTGCAGTGGCATGGCAAGGAACAGAGATGTTCAGTTTTGCTTTCTCTCACCTACTCTGTTGGCCAGCAGTTAGTTCTGACTTTGTGTTCCTTCGATAGAGAGATGTTGAGTTTGAGAGTCGGAGAAAGTACAGCTAATATTTTGCAGTGTTTTTCCAGATAATGCATTAGTAAAAATAACAGTTTCCAAACACAGCTACTCTCTGTGCTTTTGTGGTTATGTTTCTTGGAGTTTGGAAAAATCCCACCTAAGAGCTTAGTTACTTTGACTGAGATTGCCCAGTGGGAAATAACTGACAAGTATGATGAGTCTTTTTTTCTTAGAGCGTTGTGACACTTAGAACTTCAATGCCTGAGTTGAACTGTCTCACACATATTTAGAAAGTTGACATTTTATTGAACCCTTACTGAGCCAATTAATAGTGAAAAGAGCAAAGAGCACAGTATGAGGGTTTCTTAGGTGCTGCTCTGCTGGGTTCCTAGTCATTCTTTTTTCTCTATTGGTTGTACTGTCTGTGGTTCGCTATTTGTGTCGATCAAGGAGGAGGAGGCACTTGGCCTTACGAAAATGAGAGAAGAGTCACTAATTATTGTTGCTCTAAAAAGTAGGATGGTCTTCAGTACATGCACACCTTTGGCTGCCTTCCTTTGTGTCACACATTTGGAACCTAAGGCTACGTGCTAATGGGCTGCATCACTGCTAATGGATTTGGGGAAATACTGGCACTAGGATCTCGGATGTAGCCCAGTACTTAGGAGAGCACATTTATAAAAGTTTAGGTGATGTGGAACTAGAGGATTGAACTCCTTTCTTAATGTTTTTTAGCCTTTTTTACTACAGAAAACCATGGGGCATGCTTGCTAATTTGGGAAAGCTTTTACAACTGAAGAAGGCGTTAAGAGATTAGATTTTGAAACCTCAGCACTTCTGTCTGAAAATCCATCCCATGAAAGTAGTCAGCACCAGACTCTTCTGAAAACTTGAGAGGTTTTGACAAGGGCACCTGACTGGTCTCACAATTATGAAGACTTTACAGGTGGTTACATATTACGTTTAGACCATCTGGTTTTATTGAATGAGTATTAAATTCCCACTGCAGAGGAGTGTGAAAGTAAATCTCAGGTGAACAGACATTATGGATTCTTTATAGGAGTTGAAAAGAAACAAAAGAGTATTCAGTCCTTCTGGCTTTCTGAATATGGAAAAAGATAACCATTCTTTCCTTTGTGCAAATTCAGAGTTCACCTCAAATTGACACATCCTTGTACCAGTTCTCCAAAACCTAGTGCTTTATCCATCATTCCTGAAAGTTGTTGGTATCCTTTTTGTTAATTTTCTCATGTTGCAAATGTGGTTCATGATCGAGTCTGTCTTCCTTGGAGGAAAGTTGTCAAAAATAAATAATATTATTGATAGTACATCTTCATTAGATGAGCTTTCTTCCCACTGCTCATTATCAATCTCTAGATTCCTTCACAAAATGTCTCTGTTCAAAAGCCTATTTGTCTGCTGCTCCTGCATTTTGAGATACATTTCAGCTTCAGCAACTTTAATTTGGAGGTTAATGCCAGTAAGAGTCCTGGAGTTAAGAAAAAGCTGAAGACTGAGTGGTAATAGAAGAGCTTTAAAGAACTAGGGTATGGTAGGAAGAATGTGAAAATGGGAGCAAAGGGAGGATAAGAGTAAGGTGTGATAATTAAAGGAGAAGTTAAAAATTATTAGTATTTTATGTGGGGAGGTGGCAGTTAGAGAGATTCCAGGATGAAGCGGGTGAGTATGTGTGTCTCAGAAGACTTTAAACTGATTATGTATGCATTATAATGACTTTTAGAAGATGTCCTCAAGGTCTGCTGGATGTTCCAAACTTCAGTCCTCTTGTTTCTTGCAAACTTATTCCCAAATTTGCTAAATTATTTTCATTTGGTAAATCATAGATGTGAATTATGTTTTCTTCAGAGTTGTTCAAATGGAATCAGTTAATCATTAGGCTACTGAGAAAACTCTTATGATTGTACTTCTCTGATAACTACACTAAAGAAGACACTCCATGTTTAGATTTCTTGATGATGATTTGCTTTGCTAAACACAACAGAAGTATTAGCATATGATTCAACTTCAGATTTGTGAGTTTGGGAAGGCTTTCTGCAACGGCTCTCAAATCGTTGAGCTGCTATGTAACATTTTAGGATCAGTAAATGTTTCCTAACAGGAAATTTCTCTGCAGGGTTGTGGTTTAAGCCCAGCTGGCATTTGATCACTGCACAGCCACTCACTCAATCGATTTGGAAAGGTGATAGTGTGAAAACTCATGGGTTTGAGATAATGACAGTTTAATAGGTAAAGCAAAAGCTGCACTCGCAAGCAAAGCAAAACAAAGGAATTCATTCCTCACTTCCCAGGGGCAAGCAGGTGTTTTGCCATCTCCAGGAAAGCAGGGCTTCACCATCCACTAACGGTGACTTGGGAAGACAAATGCTATATACACCCAGTGTCCCTCTCCTTCCTTCTTCTTTCCCCAGCTTTATATGCTGAGCAGGACACCATACGGCCTGGGGTATCCCTGTGGTCAGTTGGGATCGGCTGTCCTGGCTGTGTCCCATTCCAGCTTCTTGTGCACCCCCAGCCTCCTCGCTGGCAGGGCAGTATGAGATGCAGAAAAGCCCTTGACGTAGTGCGGGTGCTGCTCAGCAATAATGAGAACTTTCCTCTGTTACCAACACTGTTTTCAGCACAGAGTCAAAACAGAGCAATACCAGGTACTATGACAGAGTTTAACCCTCTTCCAGCCCAGAGCACTACCACAGTGCAGAGTCAAACACTGATTACAGAGCGAAGATTTGTTTTAAACTGTGCAAAGAGAAGAATAAAAAAGTAAAATGTTTTGTGGGTGAGTAAATACTACAAAGTCAATTAGGAGCCAGAAGCGCTGTTGGAGAAGCAGTAGATAATCAGCTATCACTATGGGGCCAGTTGTCTTCTCACAATATTTTAAGTATTATTTCAGTTCCACCAGTGGTATTTCAGGCTATTTTTTCTAGGGACAGCTGAGCTGTGAAATATTAAATACTTACCAGATATACATAAATGCAACTGATGTGAGATTATCTTTTTGGTCCAAATGAGTTAAATAAAAGGGCTTCTTAGAATCTTGTTAGGTACCAATACATATTTAGTCTGTTCAGAACCACCTGTGGGGTAAAGTCAATTTTCCAGGGCACAGCATTGTAAGATGTTATGTTGCTGGTTTGTGGACAGCTCTGTAATTCTGAGCTGAGAATGAAGTTACAGACAGGAAGGTTTAGGTACTTAAGAGTAGGATCCACAAAGTCTAAATTAGCCAGGAGGAGATCAGAGGAGGGGAAACAGAGCTCAAGCCTGTTCTTATTCGGAAACAAGACATAAAAAGGATTTTGAGCTCTGCTACTCTTCATGCATTTATGTATCAAAATTGTATCAGCTCTTTCCTGTGCAGCACACAAAAAGAGGGATCTGGATATCCCAGTGTGCACTACAATCTGCTGTGATGTGGCTGATCTGCCTTCAGATCTCCCTCTGCCCAGTTTGGCAGAAGGATTTGAGCAGGAACAGTTTACCACTGTCACTAGCCCAAGAGCATACTCAGACATGACCGTCTAGGTCTGTCATGTAGAAACTCCTTTCATAGAAAATACTAACTAATCATTTGCCAGGGAGAAATTACAAGAAAGTGGCTATTTTGGGTTGGCAGTTTAGGTACTGAACTGGTACTGAAACTTCAGGGTGAAGTCTCTTTGCCAATAAATACTGAAAAATCTGTTGACGCTATTCTACTCAAATCGTTAAATATCCATTGGGGTGGGCATAGGAACTTTACTGCTACACTCCACATGACTGCACATGATCAAATGAACCTCTGACCTTGCTACCCCTCTCCTCACTTAACAAAGGTCACTTCATTTATACAAAGTGAAACTGCTTTTCCGAATGAGTTTTGACCTGTTCTGTTGCTGTGTCACGTTATGAATCCCAGTGGGTCTCTGTCATTGCACAAAGGTGAGGTGTAAGACAAGATACCTTGGGATGAGCAGATAGAAAGGCAAATGTATGGTAATGCTCTCCTACCCAACATGAGGGAAGGAACAAAGGTGACATGCTGAGGGGAAGGTGAGTTTTTCCAATCTTGTGTCCTTTGTCTAAACGGCTTTTTGGTACCCTGTGTGTGCACCCTCTCAACAGCCCTGAGAGACAATGTTCTGTCTCGCTGAATCATCATCACTGAACTGGAAGAGGTGAGGGGATGAAGATGCAAGTGCTCAGCAGATTCAGGGACACACTTGAGTGGTGTCACTGCTGAGTATGCAAATCCAGGGTTATGGCAGGAGAGAAGTGGGAAAATTCCATAGAAACTAGTGCCTGTGAGATGGTACAGAGCAGGTCTTTCCTCTTCTGCTCCAAACCTTTAGCTCCTTTTCCAGTTGTCTTTGTTTTACTTTCCCACCTCTTTTTCCAGGTCTATATTCTGAAACACACAAGCCACATCTTGCCAAGGTCACACTAGCCTTGTGTGAAAGCCCCCGCAGAAGATCCTGACTCTGCCCTGGTCCTTGGGAAGGGCCGCCCTGGGGCAGGGAGATTCAAGGGGCCAGCACAGCCCAGGGCTGCAGCTGGGACTGGCAGTGGTTGTGTGGGCAGCAGTGTGGGGGGTGTGGGGAGCACAGGCTGGGCCTGCTGGGCAGGCACAGCAGGGCCGTGGGGCAGATGGAGCAGGGCATCAGATACTGAAATGTGATTTTCACATGGATGTTGGCACACACCCCAGCTTCCCCCTCAGGCCAGAGTGCTGTCCATGTAGTGTCATTGCAGGGGCAGGGGAGAGCTGTGTTTGGATCCTGAGGGTGATGTGAACCAAATCCTTTGAGAAACAGCTTGGGAGCAGTGTGGACCCCACCATCTCCACTGAGAAGGGTGCAATGCTTGGACCACCAGAGCACTGCACTCTGCATTTCCCTCTGCACAGGCCAGACCCACAGGCTCCCCAAACATGGCTGCAGGAAGCTCAGGTTATCCTTGGGCTCCCCAGCTTTTTCTGTGGAGAGCTCAGGTCACCCTTGGTTTCCTCAAATGTGGCTGCAAAGAGCTTGGTTTGCTTTTAGGCATCACCAGGTGATAAAATGGCCACATTTTCAAAGCAGCTCAGCAATCTGCAAACCTCAGGTGCACAGAGCAGGCTGGAGCAAATGCAATGAGAACACCCCAGAGCCCCTGAAAGCCTGGCTCGCTTTGTCCAGGCAGAATCCAGAGGAAAAGGGCCCGACGCCAGCGCTCTGCTCCCATCCATGTCACTGGGCCACACAGGAGTGGGAGGCGGAGCTGCCAGGGGCAGAGGGGGCAGTTCCTACAGTGTCTGTTTAAAGAACATGATGTGGTGTGTGTTTAGGGCCATTTGGAGATAACTGCTGCTCTGGGAGGAGGGGGCAGTGAAGTGCTCTCAGGCAAGAGCAGTTTCTGAGCTGAGGCCTCACTCTCACCTGCTGACATGCCACCCCAAACGCAGGCTCGGCAGAGACTTTTGATCAAAGGGGGAAAAGTTGTGAATGATGACCTCTCTGTGGTGGCTGATGTGTACGTGGAAGATGGAGTGGTGCAGCAGGTGGGACCAAACCTAAACCTGGAGCCCTCGACTGGACGACTTGTGCTGGATGCGACCAACAAGCTGGTGATCCCTGGGGGCATCGATACTCACACACACATGGAGTTCCCTTTTATGGGTAGCAGGTCAAAAGATGACTTCTATACTGGAACCAAGGTGGGTGCACAGATGTACATCTGTGTGTGCATCTAGGCTTTCTCAGAGAGGGATGTCTGCTGCTCATTCAGTATTGCTTCTAAAAGAGAGAATAGAGTGTGAATCAAGCGTGGACAATTGTTCCTGGCCCTTTGACTGGGACGTTGTCACAAAGCAGTTGGGGTACTCAGAGGTCCACCCGCAACCAGTATCTTATTTGGGTTCCTTCAGAAACTATTGTGACTGCGGGGGTCAAGTGGGGCAGGAATTTACCCTGGCTGTCAGCATGCAGAGTATAACCTGCATTGGTATGTGCATCAAGCTTCATACTTTTCTGAGCAAAGGTTAACTAAAGCAAGTTTAATTCTCCAGTGCCATTTGAGCATTTCTGTGGTAATCTGATCTTTCTCCTCTGTTAGCATGAGGGAATGCAGGTTTTTCTTCTGTCATTCACTTTGGTGCTTACTGTGTCTCTCAATAAAAGTCCACTTGAACACACTTTCTAAAAGTACCTAATTTCTCCCAGTTTTATACTCTGAGTGGGTTTTTTTTCAGCTTTTTAGCTGATCTCATTATATTCCCTGCATATGAGTAGTGTATCAGTTACTCATATTAATAGTATTATGCATCATCTCCATACAGCTTCCATACACAAAAATTTCAAGGTATTTTTCTAAGAGCTTTGTTGTGCAGACTGAAATCCTTTGTTCATGGAAAGGATCACATTGCCCTGTGACTTGGCTTGTCTGCTAGCCAGCAGCTTCGCAGAGACTGTTATACCTGGTTCCTCTCACAGCAGAACTGGGTTTACTAAAAAGCAGAAAATGTTTTTAAGGTTTTCTGAGTAACTCTGAGGTACTTATAGGACAGGGAAGCTGCAAAACAGGATGTCCAGATAGTCACTTCAGTGCCTACAAGAAGATTCTAGATTCAACTTAGTGATCAGATGTCAGAAAGTTAGATATTGTGGATATTCCTAACCCGGGTCAAAATGTGGGAAGTGTTCAGACCTAATCACTGAAGGTCATCATCTGACAAATATTTTGGCAAGAAATTCAGGGAGACAGAGTTGTATTCCAACTATTGCGAAATACGCTACAATGATTAGCTATGATTTACCCATTCAGTTGAATAAGTAAAGGCACCTCTCTTTACAAATAGAGGGGGAAAAAAAGATTTAGGGGATAAAGAGAGACTTCGAGTGGAGTTGTGGAACCCATGACTTTTTTTTTTCTTGAAGTCTATAAATTTTCTTTAAATCCTGTTAAACAAATAACTCAGTCAGTCTTGTTGAAAAATATTTGACAGATTGAATAACTTTTCCTGGAGAAAATGTTTTGCTCAATTCATCAGAGATTTACAAATACTTTTGTCACCCTCCAAACTTCTCCTTTTGCAAAATATACTGACATATTTACAAATTTTCTTCTGATCTCTAAGTGAACAGAAGGAAGGAAGAGATTAATTGTTCTAGGAAAAGGAAGAGTAATATAGCATGAGGGACCTAGACAGGCTGGATGGATGGGCTGAGTCGAACAATACAAGGTTTAACAAGTCCACGTGCTGGGTCCTGCACTTCGGCCACAACAACCTCCTGCAGCACTATAGGCTGGGGACAGAGTGGCTGGACAGTGCCCAGGGAGAAAGGGACCTGGGGGTGCTGGTCGACAACCGACTGAACGTGAGCCAGTGTGTGCCCAGGTGGCCAAGGAGGCCAATGACATCCTGGCCTGTACCAGGAATAGTGTGGCCAGCAGGACCAGGGCAGTGATCGTCCCTCTGTACTGGGCACTGGTGAGGCCACACGTAGAGTGCTGTGTCCAGTCCTGGGCCCGTCAATCCAGAAAGGATGTTGAGATGCTCAAATGCATCCAGAGAAGGGCAGCAAGGCTGTTGAAGGGTCTGGAACACAAGCCCTAGGAGGAGCGGCTGAGAGAGCTGGGGTTGTTTAGCCTGGAGGAGGCTCAGGGGAGACCTTGTCACTCTCACAGCTCCCTGAAAGGAGGCCGTGGCCAGGTGGGGGTCAGACTCTTCTCCCAGGCAAGCAGTGACAGGACAAGAGGACAGTCTTAAGCTGCACAAGGGGAAGTTTAGGCTGGACATTAGAAAAAATTCTTCACAGAAAGAGTGATTGGGCATTGGAATGGGCTACCTAGAGAGGTGGTAGAGTCACTGTCTCTGGAGGTGTTTAAAAAAAGACTGGAGGTGTCAGTGCCATGGTTTAGTTGGTAAGATGGTGTTAGGTCATAGGTTGGACTTGATCTCAAAGGTCTTTTCCAACCTAGTTAATTCTGTGATTCTGTTATCCTGTGATCCTGTGAATTTGAACTGTGCATATTTTGGTCTGAATTGGTTGTACCTGTTTTGCAAAGGGGTGTTGTTCAGAGCAATAGAGAGGATTTCCTTTGCTAATCTGGAAGACAGCAACCATTTCAACAACGGAATTTCTATATTGGATCAATTTCTTTTAGTCAATCTGGCATCTGGATCTGAGACACATTCTTTCCCTCTAAAGGAAAAAAAAAGTAATAATTCAGTTGTTCATAAAGGAGAGTGAAAATTATTGGTTAGAAGCAATTTTTGATCACCATACATCTATAAATTAAGGTTGTCATTTATTTATCTACTTGACAATATTTATGTAGAGGATGTAAATTCCTCATTCTATTTAAAACCTTCTATACAGTTTTACTAAATGATACCCTGTTGCTAATAAAAATACACTTTTAAACACTTCTAAAATCTTCTGGTGTTAGACAAGAGTTTGGGGATTTTCATGCTGTATTTTTAAGCTCAATGTGGTTTTTTGTTGTTGTTGTTGTTGTGTATTTGCCCCTTAATATTTGCCTGTCACTCAGGCTTGCTTTTTCTACTACACAGACTCTGAGGAAGCACATCTCAAGTGGACTATGCTCTTCTAGTGCTCTTCTTTCTCAGTGATGCCACACACTCAAGGAAACTCACTGATGCATGAACGCTACAGACACATCTCCAAATCTTTGATAAGTTTTTGCATATGTGTGAAAGTTTCTCCTTCAGCCTGAAAATTTTACTTGGATTCTCCTGAATACCTTTTTGAGAACATTTTTCTCAAAGCAGATGAAATTAATCTCCACAGTCATTTTGCAGTCTGGACTTTACTCAGCAAAACTCCTGAGTGACTTTTGGTTTTTCAGTGTATCCAGATTAATTGTTGTAAGGGAGTTAGAGAGGGTGGGAGCAAATTTGCGTGGTTTCTGATTGCTAAATATTAACTTTCCTCTTTTCAGGCTGCTATAGCAGGAGGAACCACTATGATCATCGACTTTGCCATCCCTCAGAAAGGTTGTTCTCTTACTGAAGCTTTTGATACATGGAAAAGCTGGGCAGACCCTAAAGTCTGCTGTGATTATTCACTGCATGTGGCAGTTACATGGTGGAGCGACAAGGTAGACAAAAGAGCTGGTTTTCAATTCCATGAACTGATACCACAACTGCTTTGAATAAGTCTTCACATGCTAAATGTAGCTTGCTGGTTAGTGTTTTTGTGATTAAAAACAACATTTGAAATAGCCCACACCCTTCTGAGAGTACATGTATTTGAAACAATAAAGCAAGTCTGCAGATAGGCTGTATCTCTGGAAAATACTGCGCAAAGTTAAAGGTAGTGCTTGTGCAAGACCAAGACCAGCCAGGTCAGAGGGGTAAAGAGGCGTTTACAATAATTTTATCTTTTTTTACTTGAATACTTGATATTTTATGCTCCTTACATGTTTTGGTGGTTTGGGTTTGTTTTTTTTTTAATAAGAGTATACATGAAAAATATGGTACTTGACTTCATTTGTAAAGGAAGACTTCTTTTCCTGGGTGACTGCAGTAATACCCCTTGAAGTAAAGCAGGACTGGAGTCAATAGTGCATTGAATGTGAAATAATCTAAAACCCCTTTTTTGAATTTACGTATGGGAAAATCATCGTTGCTGAGTGAATGTTTGCTGATAGCCTGAAAGCTTTACTGAATAAATTAATTTTTCAGGTGCTTGATATCTATCTGAATGTGACCAATGTTTTACAAGAAGACTTTGGATTCTCAGAGAACTATGCATCAGTACACAGATATATTAAGTAAATTCCTATTTTATATTGAGTATTTCTTATTTTTAAATTCTAAAATATATGCACCAAAGCCTTCACTCTGCAAACAACACATCTTTGGTATTCTATGTACTGAGTGCCAAATAGGTTGACCTCAACTTCTAACTTAAGGCAAAGACATGAAATAAATTCTCCAATGAAGTTTCAGTAATGTGCATTTGAAACAGCCTTAGCAGACAACAGTGGAATTGTACTGACAAACCCAATAAAACTAGGGAGGTGTAAATCAATGACATGTTCTAGTTTATATTAAGAATTTAACTGGTTTTTAAGGCCAAGATTAAAAGAAATAGAAATTTTGAGCGTTTTGTAGCTGTAAAAGGCCTGGGTGAAGAAAACTGAATTTCATGCCTATCTAATTAGCTCTCATCTCCTCAGGATTTCAAGTATTAATTAAAAGTATACATTCTTTACAATGCTTCCTGTTAGTTGTAATAAATAGTGAAGAAGAGGATAAATGACATGCCTCCATATTTGTGCCAGAGCAGGGCCTTTAGTCAGGTATTTTTTTGATAACTCCCACTCAAGATGTGTTCCCATCCCTCCTCTGGATAAGTTTTTGAGTTTTTTTATAAATCTAGCCCTTCTTGGGCAGATCCAACCAGATTATTAGAGAGAAGATGCAAAAAAAAAATTTTACTTTTTGAAAGGAATTAATCCCATGGAAATTGTAATAGGATTACAGATACATGTCAATTACTGTCACCATCATTTTACTGGTAAGGGAGAGCCAAAGTTATGTAATATATGTTTCTAGCTAATCAGTTGTGCAAGAAGCCTTCAGACTAAGATATGCGTCTTTCTTTGGGATATAATGTTTTGCTGGGCTTTGTAGGCTCTAGCAGAAGCAGGGATTCCTATCAAGCAGTGTATACTGAAAAAAAAAAAGCAGGCTTGCACTTAGCATTTTGGAGCTGTTTTGTTTGACAACAAGATGTTTCAAAAGGCTGTGTGTGTTGTTTAGAGTCAGGAAAAAGCTCTAAAAGATGAAATCTTTTCTATCACTGTGTTGTTTGCCAGAAGCTGCAGCCTACTGCAATCCAATTTTGAAAATCAGTTTTGCACAAATGTCCATGTTGTCTGAGCTGGATACATTGACTGTAGTATTAGAACGGGTGTTTTCAACATCAGGAGGTTTACTTGAAATAAAATTCCGCCTCATTACCTTTTGTAAAAAATATTCCCTTCCTGCAATTAGCTTGTGCTCCCAATATTTGCACTGCAGTGCTACTCTGTTATATACCTTGAGAATCAATTTGATATTAGAAGAATAGTCTAAAAGTCAGTCTTTACATATGTGACTTGGGCTATTTGTACTGAACATATGTTTGATGGGTGAGTAGAGGCTCACCCTTCATATTTACAATTTCTTTATACCGAGTTATTAACATGTAAAATGTAATTGCTGTATTTTTCAGGTGAAGAAAGAAATGGAAAGTCTTGTTCAAAACAAAGGTGTCAACTCCTTCAAGATGTTTATGGCCTATAAAGATATATACATGGTCAATGATGAGGACCTATATGAAGCCTTTTCCTGCTGTAAGGAACTTGGGGCAGTTGCTCAAGTCCATGCAGAGAATGGAGAACTAATTGCACAGGTGCATATTTGACATTTTGTCCATCAAAGTCAGGAATACAGATGGTCCTAACCCTAAGTCTGTCCAAACATAGTCAGCTCATGTAACAGGAGCAAACCCAGAGATATGGAGAAAGCTTCACTGACTGGGCACAAAAGTCTCAACACCCCTCTATACATAATTGGCCTCACTGCACACTTGCTACTGCCACCTTAGTGCTGTGTGGAGGCACTGAGAGTTCTCAGGCACTGAGACTGTAACTACACTGGTTATACTAGACACCAGTGATAACTTGAGTGGCTGTAATGGAATAGTTTCTTCAACTATTCCAGTCAACAGGGCTTTGACTCTGCCTCAGGTCCTGTAACGGAAATTAATTCATTGCTAAATAATCTCAAATCAGCAAATCTCAAGTTCCTGGAACAGAATAGGGTCAAAACCTTTCGCTTCTTAAAACCTTGGACTTTTCAGAGGCTCTGGATATGCATCTTTATGCTTAGTAAGGATTTTTCCTTTTTTTTTTCTTTCCGCTGAGGGTTAGTAGCATCATTGGATGTCACTGGCCTTGATATTTAAGCATACATATTGAGAGAGGGGTAGGGTTTTCAAGAGCACTGATTTAATCCTGCAAGCCAGTGGAGTGTGTTCTCTGAATTTACTTAGGTATTCTGAGACCTGAGTTTATTGAGAGATATACTGGATTTCAGATAAAACTATAGTAACTTATTTTTGAAAAAAATCATAACTGCCTAGTTATTTTTTTCCTTGAACTGGCTGCAACAGCTGGTTCAGAATCCATTTGACTGACAGCATGCTTGTGACACCATGGCTACACTTTAACTGACTCTTACATGCTTTTGTGTGGTCTTCAGGGTGCAAAGAAGATGCTGGCAATGGGGATAACTGGCCCTGAGGGTCATGAGCTGTGTCGTCCTGAAGAGGTGGAAGCTGAAGCTACACAAAGAGCGATTACCATAGCAAATGCCGTGAACTGCCCCCTTTATGTAGTCCATGTAATGAGTAAATCTTCAGCAAAGGTGATAAGTAATGCACGAAGAGAAGGTAAAAGTCCCAATTCTTTTATGCTTGGACAATGGCACTGGGGGAAGGGTCATGGAAAAACTAAGACAGCATTAATGTCCTACTTGTCATGGGTGTCATAAGCCTCAGAACATGGGTGAATTTCTTGGAGTGGGATGCCTAAATTGTATGTGTGTGTGTTGCTGGGACCCAAGGGAAGCAGTGTGGAAGAACAGTAGCCAGAATTGAGACTTTCCCTTCTCCCCAGAGCAAACTCTTTTTCTCTTTGTACTGTACCTCCAAGTCAAAATGATGGCCAGGACAGCATTATTGCATTAAAAACGATGTGACCAGTTCAAGACAATAAATGCTCTACTATTCTCCTCCCTTGGGTTAGTCTGCAAGACTCTACCAGATATGTTGATGAGAAATTCTACAACAGAGACTACACCATATTTTTACAGACAGAGCCATGATGTGACCATGACTCCTATTCACTGGGCATTTAAAAGTCATGGTGAAGACAACAGTGTCTGAAAGCTTTGATTCCTGCCAGTACAGAGTGGCTCAGGTTTGCACTCCAGTGTTCATAAATAATTCTTGTCAGCCAAGGGGGCCTGACCTTCCTGACCATCTCTTGGGCAGACTAGAAGCAGCCTGAAGGCTGTAGGTATTCAGGATGTTTTACTTCCTCATCTATAAGTTCGTTCAGAGCAGCACATGGAACAACAGCACTGTGAGGAGACATTATCAAGGTGGAAGGAGCAGGACAGAAGCCCATGTTTTGGAAGACCTAAAACTATCTGTCCTCATTATCTTTTTACAACTTTTTTGCTATGTTTTTACATCTTTTGCATTTGTTTTCACCTGACTTGATATGAATTTCATATAGACCTCAGTTTCCCTATTTCTTGTCTTTAGATAATGCCTACACAGGGGGCATAGATTATTAATATCAAAATGTATAGCGTGCGATTGTGATAAAACAAAGCAGTGTGATGTCATTGTGCTAATATAGATGGATATGTTCATGCACAGTATGTATGACCATGACTTCTAGTAAGATTTAGCAGTAATTCAAGTTTATAAAAGAATTTACCAGAATATATTTTAATAGCACATCTTTTTATACTGTGCTATATTGGATTCCTCCACTAGATGCCAGTGCTGCTGGGAATGTGGGTTATATCCATCAGTGAACATTTGTTTGTACATTCACAGGCGTTGTGTGAACCTTAACTAGAAGAAGCTATAACAACAATTGAAATACCCAGATTAAAGATGAAACACTGACTGTGCACATAAAAGACCTAAGACAGTGTTTTATAATACACTGTTCAAGTAAAGAATTTTATGCTGACAGTAAATATTGTAAAACATTGGTTAAGCATGTGTTGTAAGAATAGTCTGCTGTGCCAGATTGATTACTGAGGATAAATGTATGCTTTTACAATATGTGCAAAGAAAAAATTGGGACAATTTATGTACATTGTGGTGCAAATTGTATTTTATATCTTCCTGGGCTGATGCAGTCAGATTCATCAGTGCTTGCCTTTGTGCACAGTAACATATATCTTCATAATTCATATCTACCTGCATAGAAGTTTAGAAAATAGAAATCTAAGATTGATTAAGAAATTTCAAAAGATAAGTAGAATACCACAAAGGTAGTTACAAGAATTGTAGTTTTTAATGAGATTGATCTGTATAAATTTTGGTAATTGGAAATTTGTCATTGTTGGTTTCAGTAGATGCCATTTTCCATTTTTCATTTAAGAGTGGTAATAGAAAGCAAGGAGTTCCAGACAAAAAAAAAAAATAAATCTCAAAGTATTATATGAATGACATAAATAAAACTCAAATATTTTGATGAAAGACATTCAACTTGGACAGGTTAAAAAACTTTCACTCTAATGTGAAAGTTGTGAAAACTCTTAAGTATTGGGAGTCTCTCAAGCATTTGAAATATTCACTCTAATATAGTTTACTCATCTTTTCAAGATAATTTCTCCATGTCTTGGTGCTAGCTTCATGCTATTCACAATTGTGAAATTTTTCATGTTCTTTTCCAAGCACTTAGCATGAAATACAAATTGTGTGTGCATATTCGTCCCTGCCCATGTCAGAGGAAGATTGATATCCCTTCCAATTCCATCACTGACCTCAGAAGGGGAAAAACTGATCTCAGTGAGTGAAATCTATTTTCTAGTTGAGAGTGTGATACCAGAATTGAAGCATCGCTTCTCAAATCCTATGGGATAGGGATTTTCCTGGTCAAAAATGTAAGTCAGAGCCCAATTCTTCCTTGTCCCTCATTTAGCTATACAAGGTGAGAGCTAATATTGCAGGCTGAAGGCCTGATAGAGCTTGTTCAAGACAGTAGGCATAATTCTGTTGTCTTCAGTGAGCTATGGCTCAGACCTTAAAGGTTAAAATCAGTCATAACGCACTGTAAAGATATAGCAGTTCTTATTCTAGATTAAGCAAACTTTAAGAGAATCAGATGAGGGAAAGTCTTTCCTTCTCTGCTGCACGTCAGGGTTCACCGTGTATGTCTGTTCTGATCTCCAGCAACACCACGCAAGGAAGGAAACCTTCAGATTACTGCAGCATGCTTTTCGTGTACATCGGTAATAGCTGCTGAATATTCAACAGGGAATCCAAAATTCCACATTGTGACTGTGTTGGAGAGGGACAGGCTAGCTCCTGCCCCCATCCTGTTCTTTTTGTAGGGCCCTACCAGCCTGTTTGCCAAAAGCAACCGTTCGTCACTGAGAGGGCCAAAGAGAGCACCTCTCTGTGAGAGCTGTCCTTGCTAGTCTCAGTGGGCTGTTTCTTTATCCCTGTGCAAAGCATGACCTTGAGTCTTGACAGAATAGGTAGAGGAACTGTATTCTTCTACAGAAGGACAGTCTGATATATCTGTGTGCATGAAACTCTCATTCCTTTACGTGGGAAGACAAAAGGGATTCTCTTCCTGCTATTGTGTAAAATCTTCCCTCCAGTGAGAATACAAGGCTGGAGAGCTCTGGTGTCAGGCAGTGCAGCTCCTTCTCCCTATTAGGATTACCTGATGTGAGCTTACTAGGGAAAACGAATGTGGCCTTGTCACCCATTCCCGCCATCAGAAATACCTCTGGAGAGAACAAAGCTAATAAAATGTGACTTAGGGATAGATGATTTATACTGTTTCTCCCTAAAAAATGCTTTCAATCTAAGTGTGCTAAAGCTGGAGGCCATAGAATCATAGAATGGTTTGGGTTGGAAGGGACCTTAAAGATCATCCAGTGTGATGATTAAAGATTATGTCCCTTTCCTCATTTAATGTGCTGCTACAGCCAGGAAAATGGGACTTTCTAGTGGAGACCTGGAGAGCAAAATCTTACTGAAAAAGTCAATTTTTAAAAAAGCTTCTCCTTTTTAAAAAAGTGCATATAAAAATATGTACTTGGCCAGATTCTGAGAAGCTTACTTAGACTTACAAGGTTGGCTCCTACCATCAGTCACGGGTTATGTCTCCTCTTAGTGAGAGGAAAGGCATGTCCGTTGCTGAGGGTATACAAAATCTCAAGCTGATTCTGAGCACAAGAGTACACCTAAAAATATCAACTTTTTAGCTGTCTCATGCAGGACAGCTCAGGTCCAGACTGTATATAGCCTAATGGATGCAATGCTATCCCTGATTCAATAAACCTTGCCTTGCAGTTCTGCTCCATTCGAAGCGTAGCTTGTGAGTATCCTTGCCCCATATGACCTTATCTTAAGTGCTTCTAAACTTCTACTAGAATAAGCACATACGGACCAGTTTTTCAAGCCTGTAAATGTTAGCTGGTGTTTGTCAGCATTGTAAGTCTTTTTGAGTTCTGGTAGCTGGTAAAAAAAATTGCAATTGAATGCTGCTTTTTAAAATAAAGTAATCTATTAAAAATAGCTCTTGCTTGCCAGTTTGGGCATCTGGTAAAAAGTCACCAAATACACAGCTATTTACCAGCTGCTCAGAGGTGTCAGGAAGACCAAACAACAGAACGCTTGCTAGTTCCTTTTTTTTATTGAATGCTGGAAAACATAACAATTTGAAAGACATGATTTATTACTGCTTTACTTCACTTTTAAGCTCACAGGCAGAAGCCAATCAAGCTAGAAGAAACTTAATGCAGAATTTCCTTGTTTCCAGTCAAGCTAAAAGAGCCGCAGTGCAGAATTTCATTTTTTATTGGGATTAAAGCAGAATCTTGATATTACAGTATCCTTCAGCCTGGCTAGTCATGGCCCAAACGAAATGCAAGAAATTGCACATTCAGCAGAACTGTCCAGAGGTAGTCTGTTGAAACTGCAGTGTTCAGACTCAAAATCACTTGAGGGAAGAGCTTATACTCCTCCTCACTCATAGGAACAAAGGGAGCTGGTTAACTCAAACTCTGACTGCAGAAATACTGTCATCAGCTACGGTACATGGGTTAGAGTCAGTTCAGCATATCCAACTGGGAGCTTGGAAACTTCTTTTCATTTTCATGCTGTGAAACTGAGATGAGAAAATTATTTTCTTGTTATTCTCTAAATTATTTATTAAGCTAAAAATTCACTCTTTTCCTGCAATTTTAACTTTAATAATTTGTAGCTATGTCCTAATTATTCATAGCTCAGGTTTAGTTTGGCTGAAAGCTTCTTTAGCTTGTTTAAATTCAGTAGGAGAAACATAAACCACACTTCCCTCTCCCTCCCCTTCCTGGTGACTTTGATCATGAAAAATCTGTCAAAAGACTGATGGGTAAATATGAGAGATTGGTTATATATATCAGACTTTCTCCAAATACATCTAGATTGGTGGCAGCCTACCCTCAAATACAGTGTTCGGAGTTCCCCAGGGAAGGCTAAGAGCTCCTGCAGAAGTCACGGAAGACCCTGAACTGAGGTGAATTAGGTTTCATCCAGCTCTCCTGGTTTCATCCATCTCTCTTCTTAGGTTTCATCATTCAGCTCTGAATTAAGAAAACACTAATCTGCTCAAATCTCCTCATCAGTGAGTGGTCATATCACTTCCATGCATGGCCTCATAGTCAGTGCTTTTAAGTTCTGAAAACAAGATGCAAAAACCAGTAAATACCTGCCGAAGTCATGTTTTCAAGTCTAAAAAATGGTGATCTCCCTCTGAGCTCAAGTATTAATCTATAACATATGTAGATAAGTGGGACTGATAGCTTAGAATGCTCCAAGCCAAAAGCATCAGTACAAGACAAGCACATTCAGCATGTCAGAGCATGCATGAGGTCGTTGTAGGAAGTTAGTAATGCTAATAGGGAGTCTTTAGGCTCTGGATGAAGTTGTACTAGGTAGTATTTGGAATAAATGTACAGTACAGTAACACCAGAGCAGACCTTGACACCATGTCGAAATAAAATTGTATGAGGCCTTTTTGCAAATCTAGCACCAAAGATTTCAGGAATGGCACTAGTGCAATGGGAAACATATTTTGAAAATATTTGAGCTCCTCAGTAGCTACCTATGACAGTGCAGGAGTTACAATCCAGCAGCTCACAGAAATAGCAGTCTAACGTACAGAGAGAAATCTTCAAAGGTTTGCTTTGTTGTTTTCCAGCAGTACCATGACTGTATGACTTATACACAGAAAGACAGAGAAAGGTCACAGTCTCATATCACCAAGCAATTACCAGCTGTGGCCTTGCTGGGGCAGTGCAGTGATAGTTCTAATGAAAATTGTGCCTGGAGTGAAATCCGGCATCCAGAGCAAAATACACACTGTCTGTAGGGATCAGGGGAGGGAGAAGGCTCCTGCTGGGACCCAGCAGAGACTTCCTTTAACCAGCACCAAGCAGCCTCTGAGGGGGTGTGGGAGGTCCCAGCTCATCCTGGTTCTTTAGTGACCACTGCAGTTGGAAGCATCACCACCTGCCAGCTGCAGAAGTGCTAAAGCGTTTGGACCACTCGCTCAGGGAGTGAAACATCTTGTTCTGATGAGTTTAAAACCCATGTTTCCCAAGAGGAAAAAGTAGTTAAAATATGTTAGCTCTGTTCAAAGGCTAACAGCTAGTCTGGGTTGGTGTCCTCTTCTGAAGAAAATAGGATACTCTGCAGCAAAGAATAAAAGATTAAAATTTGGGAGTTGACTTTTAAAATTAAATTGTTTATAGTTTTTGATCTGGGAAATGTTTCTATACTTTTTAGTTTATGTCTCCTGCCATATTGTTCTTCCTGGCACAATTATAGCCTAACAATGAAAAGTAGCACCTTGCAAAGTCTGTATGCTGTATGTATTAACTTACGCTGTTATGTAGTCAGTAATTTCAGAGCACTGAAAAGGTGCTACTAAGTATATGAATCTTAAACATAATTAATGCAACTGAAGACTGCATTCCTTTCAAAATCTCAATCACATTCCTAGTAAACAATGTGTAAAAGCCATTCTAGTATACCTGTCAACAATTTAATTAAAAAATTTGCCCAAGCAATGTTCTTAAGAGGAAATATATTGGGAAATCACTAGCAGAATATTCAGAACAAAGATGCTGTGTTATAGCTTAGTTTATTATGTCCTTCCATATGTTGGTGTTTAATTTGAAATACTCATTCAAATTTTAAATTCATTGCCACCAAAAAGATCCTCAGCAGAGAAAATACAAGTGATGCATTTTTATGTTGTTTGATGATGATACCTTCGCTTTACATTTTTCAGGAAAAGTGGTTTATGGGGAACCTATTGCTGCAAGTCTTGGCACCGACGGCACCAACTACTGGAATAAAGACTGGGCTCATGCTGCAGCATATGTGATGGGACCCCCACTGAGACCAGATCCATCTACTCCTGGTTTCCTCATGAACTTACTGGCCAAGTAAGCAGATGAACAAACAGTGACAGCTGATACCCAAATGCACAGCAAATTTTGTCAGGAGTACATAATAGCAGGCTGATGCTCTGGAGATGTTCTAAGTACAGAATGTTACATTATCAGAAAGGAGAAATGGAAATGACAGATGAAAAATATTTCTGTTTTATTTCTCTGAACTCTTATGGCCTTCTGTCCACACTTGATTTTTTTCAATATATCTTGCCTTGCTCATACAGAAGGAAAAATTGTAACATGACCAGGAAGACAGTAAGGCTGTAAGTCAGTGGGAAATGTGTAAAATGTAACGTCACAGCTAAATTTTCTGGGGTTTGTTATCAGCTGCCTTTTTCACTTGAAATTCAAATGATGCATGAAAACTAAGCCTCCTAACTTCTGAAGGTACATATAAGTTATTTACTTCATAACATCTACTTCAGAAGGAAGTGGAAAAAGAAGTATCTTTCAGATACCTGCAGTTAACAAGATGTGTGGTTTGCTGGTATTTCATGACTAATAAATGTTAATTCCACAAAAGGGTTGGATTTGACCAAAGAGCCAGTAAAGGTGTGCCTGAATACTGGCTAACTGTTGTGCAGATCCGTAGTAATTTCAAAGGTCATATGGAGTGACACAGACTAAAATCACCCAAAGTGAGGATGAAACCGAGCTTCTTCCTCTGGGAAAAGTGGACAGTCCTCCATTTGTGGGACACCTTTGACATATCCAGAGCAAAAGCATCAGTGTTGGTGCTTGTTTTCTTCTGAGGGGTTTCTGAAGAGGAAACTGCTTCATAGGGAAACTGGATGTTACTGTGGAGCCAGTCTTGAAGGATGGAACTGAAGGTAGGCTGGCAGGGCATATCAGTTTTTTGTCTAGAAGGATGGATGATTTGATCTACCCAGCCTTACAACAGGTTTTCCTATGTAGTAGTGTCTGGTACATGCTCTGACTCATAAAGAACCTTGTTTCTCTGCAGTGGTGACCTATCTGTGACAGGGACTGACAATTGCACCTTTGACATATGCCAGAAAGCTCTGGGCAAAGATGACTTCACAAAAATCCCTAATGGAGTGAACGGTGTGGAAGACAGGATGTCAGTCATATGGGAAAAAGGTGTTGTAAGTATATCGGTGGCTTTGTTGAGGTGGACATAAAAGCACACACTTGTTGTAATCCAAAGTCGAGAGGGATAGAAAAGTTTTTTATTTTTCTCTACTGCTATTCTTATACCTCTTTACAATGGCTGTGGCTTATTGGGATTGGCTGCTTAGTAAACAATAACAAGGCTGTTTAACAAACAGAGACCATTCAGGTAATAAAACAATTAGCTATACAAGCAAAAGTATAGTTGCTACATATTATCCACAACTTCTTCCTGGTACACTCTCAATGTCCCATAACAAGGACATCCCCTCCTTGTGTCCAGAACATCTTCTCTCATTGATTATCTTCTTGGCCTTCTCTGTGGGTTTCACTGAAGCTGCAAAATTTTCACTGTAAACTCTCATGGGTAAATTCTGACCGGTTTCAGGTCTGACTCTGTGAGGCCCCCAGACCAGCTGTCAGTCTCATCATATATCAAAATGTCCAAACATAGAGGTAATTGATTTCTCCAATAAAACATAATCTCTCAGCAGTTATTAACTCTTCAGTTTTATCAAGTGTGCTTCTCATAGGATAACTCATTTGATTGAAAACCGTAACAGTCCTTATTAGCTCTCACTTTATGGTCCTGGAAGATGGAAGAAGACTCTTGATGCTTAAAATATTTCACTAAAGAATCATTTCTATTTAGCAGTAAGAGATTGCTATTGTTTCAGTGGTACTGCAAGTACATTTCCTTGAAGCATTTTCTTCAGTTCATGAAATGAAAGTAAAAGGAAAGAGGTTCCCACAGTTTCAGCTCTATCAGCTGTGTATTTTTTCCTCTTTGATCTCTCTCAAACTTAGCCATTGAAGGTATTTCTGCACTGGTGTGCCTGCCAACTTCTAATCTATGTTTTAAGAAATGCTTCTCTAATGTGTGGCTCAGTCGTGATAAGATGAAATGGGTACCTTCAAGTCCCACTGACTTCAGATTCTCACTACCAACACAAGAATGGTCAGTGCTTCTCAGATAATGTCTGATGAGGGGGGAGGTAAGGAAATCTCTTGAGGAATCTGCTGCATACTAGGCGTTATGATTGCTCTGGCTAATGCAAAACTGTTATGTTCTGGAAGCTCTAGCTCTATTTAATATTAAGTTTTCTTGCAGTGGTGAAGTCATGTTGATAATGCACTGTGAAGCATATTCATTTGTCACAGTATAATTACCTACTCACACACTTGGTAAGAATGTGGTTCATTATTACGTTTATCTGTATCTGGGATTCAGCTCCAGTTGGTATGTACAAAACTCACACACTTGTGCCTGTACTCACTTGTGGCACAGCTCTAGTGAGATTTTTTGTGGTGTAAACTGAAATCTAGCTTGTGGTTTGTATGAAACTGAGACATTAATGCATTCATCAGTGCTGCTTTTGAACAGTGCACCCTGTTGGGCAAGACAATTTTTTAAAGGTTCTTCAATTGATAATATCCTCCCTTTTTTCACTTGTAAAATATTACACAGCTGTGTGAGTTTGTCTGAACAGCTTCCCTCCATTCCCACATGCCATTACTTAGAAGAGCAGTGTTCACCATTTTCATTATACTTTTCTTCTCAGATGACTGCTCTCAGGCACCATAAACATGTTTTTATGACATTCTGATTCCTAGACTGACCTATGCACAATATTACTGCCAGTGTAGCTGGCTTTCCAAACAAACAACAGTCATGGAAGCTGGATTAAATTAGTTACACAGCAGTGGACAGTCACAAGACACAAGTGTATCCATTGTTATTTGCTATTTGGTGAAGTGTCACATCAGCAAATCTGTTTTTTATACTACTTGATTTCAACATTTACTGAGCACTACTATACTCTGTGTTATTGCTAAAGAAATTTGCAAATCAATTTTCCTATGCTACACATTGTGCCTTGCCTTGCCGTTACCACCTTCTAGATTCTCCTTAATACTGTCTCACCATTTTCCAAAGCCTGGATACTTGAGAGATGTTATGTTTCCTGAGGAAATTGCTGAGCAGGACTACAGATTTAAAGCCAGCTAAAACATTTGATTTCATTTGACTTGAGACTGGATCCACAGAGTGTTTGGTTTAAAGTTGTCTTTTTTTTCTCTTTGCTGTGGGATAAAGCAAGATAAAGTTACTGTATTTAGTAAAACTATATTGCATTATGGTCATCTGAGACAAGTAGTCATTTTTACTTCTAAACTCTTCAGTATGACATTTAAAAAATTGATGTGATGTCACTCATCCTAGCTTTTTCAACAAGAAGAGCATTGTTTTAATTCCTTGTTTAAAAAAGTAATGAGTTTTCTTCTGTGTACTCTTTTGCAGCACAGTGGAAAAATGGATGAAAACAGATTTGTAGCTGTTACCAGCACAAATGCAGCAAAAATCTTTAACCTTTACCCAAAGAAAGGGAGAATTGCTGTGGGCTCTGATGCTGACATCGTAATTTGGGATCCTAAAGCTACAAGGTATGTAAGGGAAGTTATTTCTTGCCCCCCTCTCGCCCCCTCCCCCACCCCCATCCAGCCTTTCTGCAGGAAAAAAACATCACAAAGCCTTTGTACAACAATCAGCCTTTGGGTGAGATTATGGTGGTTTCAAATAGCACCTTGCATGAATTAATTACAGGATTTTGTCTCCCACAATAGTGTATGTAAGGAGAGATCTTTGGTCTCTAGATGAATTAAAAAACATTCTCTCTGATTTCTGACCAAGTGCAAAAATTAAAAAGTCTGTACATTATGCAACCAGGGCTTGGTATCCTAAGAGTAAAAATAACCCCTTGAGGATTTTAGAGCAACTCTTCTTAGTGCTGGAGTATGTTTGAATTCCTCCCACTGCAAAGGGCAGGGAGAAGAGCCTGCTGCAGCATGATCCATTACAAACTTGTGTTTTGAACTTACAGCCACTTAAAACACATTCAGAGGTGGATTGAATTTACTTCTGAAGCTCAATCTGTTTATGCTTATGCTTTTATTTAAGGAGTTTTCTGTGTGCACAGTAATTCTGCTAGAATAGAGCTTGTCATACCAACAGATGCACAAACAGCGTCCTGGTGTCTCACCCTGCATGACTTGATACCATGGCACATTTTTGCTAGAAAGGGCATGAAGTGTCTTTCTAGGACCCTCAACTCACACAATGTGTGAATCAACTGTGCATTACAGCTGATGCTGCTCCTCAGGTATATTCACACCGTCAGCCAACCCCATAGTCGGGACTCTGTAGTCTTGAGTCTTGCTCTGGCTCTTGTGCCTGTCCTGGTCTTGTTTAAACTGCCTGGAAATGGTCTGGCAGCTGTCTGTCACAAAGCCACATCACCTGGGCAGTTGTCTCTTAGCTGAGATGCCACTGAGCTCTGTGAGTTCATCTCCACTGTTCCAGTGCTGGGCAGGGTAACAAATCTGCAGGAGACTTAACCGAGGCTTACCTCTGACCACCCATGCACACAGAGCAGCAGCAGGTCAGGAAGCGTCCTGGGGTGGTGGTTTTCTTCATGAGCTCAGCTCTAGTGAGCAGTGTGACCATACAACTGTGCTTTCAGCCTTTGATTTTTGGAAAGAAAAAGTTGAAGACTCTGCTCATGGTGTAGGAAAGTTCTGAAATGTAACTGGACATGTCTGATTTTAGCAGCCAAATAGATAACACGCTCCCTCCACCCCCACCCAATCCTAGATTAACCTTACACAAACAAAAGTCTTTTGACCAATCTTCTGGTGTTTTTAATTTTTGATAATGTAATTCTCACTCATTTCAGTATATTAATGAGTACCAAAAACATGTGAAAGTGTGAAGAAAAGTCTTCAGTCTTTTAAGCTACAATATTTGAGGATACGGAGGTTGCCATTCAGAAGTCCCACAAAAAAACTGGCAGCACCAGTAAAAGAATTTTCAGGAGTGTCAAAAACCCAAATAAATATAGAGGTCTTCCCAGTGCTGGGTCAGGGAGATTTTCGCGTGCATTATGCCTTCTGGCAGGTTGAGCAAGCATATTTTGAGATACCAGCACTGAGCTATTTCAGGACAGTGAAGCTATGAACTTTAATTAAAAAAAACCCTGAAGGATTGTTTTCTGAACTCTCTTCTGCTCTGCCTGGGGACAAATGAATCTAGAAGGAAAGCAGAGTTCTGACAATGTTCTCAAGGGGCTTCGTCAGCTCCTGTAATTATTTATCTTTTTTGCCTCTCAAACATTCCTTCTGCTTCCCTTCACTCTCTCCTGAGTGAAGTGAGAGAGTGCTCTTATTGCTTTTTCAATAAAAAGCAATTTATTGACCTGCGTCCTGAGTGCTCTTATTGCTTTTTCACCCACCGCAGCTGTGAAGGTGCAGTTTTTCTTTAAATATTTTTTAAACATTTAAACTGAATTTTCTTACTGAGCACGCTTACTTTAAGTTCAGCCAATATTTTTCTTTCTGATCTGGTACTGTTCCCATTGTTTATCAGTTTGGCTTTGCTGGGAACAGTTTCTCTGCAGGTATAATCGTGTGAACTATATGAGTAAGTATAAATAAATCTCACTTGAACTTGTCTATTAATTTCACTACAAATCCTGAAGAGGGCATAAACAGCCCAGCAGAAAAAAAGGGGATCTAGCTAATGGATTTCAGCCATTTAAGATGTTACACAAGGCACCACCTCATGTGCTTTGTTGATTCTGGGGAGCGATTTTCAATTTCACAATAGGCTTGTTTCTCTTTCTTGCTAAGTTCTTCCTCTTTTGTGCATGACTTTTTTTTCTTGTTTGCAACTCTAAGTCTTGTAAGAGGAAAACTCAATTTTCCAGTTCTGGTTTGAGGTTGTTTTGCTATAGTCTTGAAATACTGACTGATACCAGTCTAAAGAGTTAGACAGTTGCTGAATATTGCTGTGAGGAATTGATATTATCACAATCTGTCAGAGGCAGTCTATACGGAAGATTCTAGAGTCATTCAGAAAGGTAGTGCAGCTCTTCAATACAAAAACTTGTATACCTACAAAATCAGCTGCATTTCCCCACCCACATCATTGCACAATAACAACATGTTGAGTGCTGTCTGAGAATTCAGGGTTTTCTCTTTCTAGGTTACAAAACCCTGGTGAATTCAACGTCACAGCTCTGCAAGCTGGAAGCAATTGCAATTTAAGGTTCTGCTTCCAGCACTCTGCTGCTCTAGCTGAGGCTTTCCTTTTAAGGGTCAGCTGCATTGACTGACCTATTTCTGTAGCATTTGTGGTAATTTCTGCAGAAAATACTATATCAACAATTATTGCATTTGCTGCTGTATTTAAAAGCATCTGAATACTGATCTTTGCATGACAGCAAGCGTTATTGGGAAGAAACATTAAATGTAGGAATTGGTTAGAAACTGCATTACAAAAGATGGGTTGTGAGTCCTGCCAAAGTAGGCCTTTTTGTTAGCTTCCTCATACTTATTCCATTCATTAAAGACCACACAAATACGAAAGGGATCTGTTGGTTTATTGCAAGCCATGTGCTACCAAATATCATATTGCAGACCTCAACACCCTCAGCATCCCAAGTACAGTCTGTGCAAACAGGACTGTTCTGTGAAAGCTCCTAGGGAAAATGCATGTAGGCAGCAAATGTGTACTCACTGTACCATCTTATTTTAATCTGTGCTTTGATCAAGACTGTTCACTGACTTCTTTCAGCTGCACACAAATAATATAAAAGCCCAAGGTCTGTGAAACAAAAGCAACTGTAAAGACTTTTTCAGGAGGAGAGAGCAAAGTAAAGGAAAGTGAATTTCACCTGTCAGCAAGTCAGTGTCCTCTATAGCTGATGCCTTTAGCTATTTGAAAGCAAGCAAGAGTACAAAATCTTTAGGGTTTGTTTCAGAAATGCTCAGCAAGGAATCTAAATACTGCAGTACCCAATTCAGGCAGTGAAAAGAGCTGAGCATCCCTTGTAAAGGAGGGGCAGAAGGTCCTAAAGAGGTCATAAAGAGGCATCCAGCTCCCAGCAGATATTAGGGCTCAATTAATTCACTGTAGCCTGTTGGAGCCTTGCAAGTAAACTCTGGATCAGGTCCCAAAAGCAAGATCAAAGACCCATAAGGATAAAAAACCTGTCTCAAATAGAGTTTAACTTTCTAAGTCCAGCCACTTCATTATAACAACACGCAAATTGGAAAGCCTCACTCCTCAGGGTTTTTCCCTCATTAAATACAGCTGAAAAGTTAGATACTTCTGATTGCAAAGGCAGACCTGTCTGTGCAGGTAGCACCATCCTCTTTGGGCTTTGCTGGAGTGGCCCTCTTTGGCAGGCCCAGCGTGTGCCTCATGTGTGCTGGTGGAGCTGGGCTCAAGCTCTGAGCAGAGCAGTGGTGGCTGCAGCCCCAGTGTTCAGCTGCCAGACTGGGGCCCCTGACCAGCAGGGGATGGTGGAAGCCTGAGGTGAGGATGGGAGGGAGGAAAAGGACAAGTTACTCTGTAATCCACCTGCCTAACATGACACAGGAAGATGTGTGTTCTGGTTTGTTTCTAGTATTTTTGCATTTTAAAGGAAACAGTGACTGGATGTGAATCAGCAAGAAGTCAGAGTTCTCCTGTCTGCTGGCATATGTTCCCTCAATGCCTTTGCTTGCATGTAGATATGTCCGTGGCTAAATCTTTTGCATTTGTTAGAATCAAAATCTGCAGTCTATGTCTGTCTCATTTGTAGTCAAGTCTTCAGCCTCAGAGGCTTAAGTGGGGACGTTACAACGTTTAAGCACTCTGCCAAGTAACTGCCTGTAATTTTTAGTAACAAAAGAGAGGAAGAAACCAAGATGTTAGCAGAAGATTAGAATAAATAATGCTGCAACTGTCTTACTCTTTTGATGAATGAGCATAATTTTGAATACTGAATATATGGATGACTGCATCTAGTCACAATGAGACAAAACGAAATAATGTGGCGTACAAATGTCTATGCATAGGACAAGTATGTTCTGGCATTTTCAATAGCCCCATATTCTTTTGCACAAGTGAAAGCATGTGCATGCCTGAATGTACACTAATTCACCAGAATCCTGCCAAAGGCCTCTTATCTCAAATTAAGAAAATGGGGAGAAAGAAACAATAGGCACAAATTAAAATATAGCAAATTCCATTTCAATGTGAGAAATAATATTTATTTTCTGTGATGGTGATCAAGGTTGCCCATAGAGCTTGTGGATCTCCCTCTTTGGAGGCACTTAATTCCCAATTTAACACAGCCCTGAGAAACCTACTTTGGCTGACCCTGATCAGAACAGAGGGCTTGGAATAGATGATCTCCAGAGATGCTTTCCAACCTCAGTGACACTCTGGTTCTGTGAACTGTAACGAGATAAGCCTCTCTGAGAGTGCATGATGTACTTTTCCCTGGTAACTTGCTGTTTCCAAAATGTCACTTGGTCTCTTTAGAGAAGTGAATCTCAGAAATGTTACAAAAATATTTAAATCTTTCTTTATTTTCTCCTTACATAATTTTAACTTTTTTCCCTTTTAAACACTTCAAGATCTTCTCTAGTCATTGAATAGACTAATTTGTGTTTTCCTCTTTTTGTATGCTTTTCTGCAAGCTAATTTCTCATTACTGCTTCTCTCCTGCCCACAGTTTTTCACAAAAGTTCACTTCCATCCTCTGACAGCTTGGAGCAATTGGTAGGACCAGACTGGATAGTATTGTTGACAAATGAGCTACTTACCATAATAAAAATATTATTTTGTTGTCATTCTCTGCCCCCCTTAAAATGATGAATTTTAGGAGATTTGATTGCGTGAAATAAAGATCCCATTCCTTCAGATAAGTTACTTTGATCTGATGCTCCCAAACATTAACTTCCTGCCTCTTCTTGCATCCATTTTTATCTACAAATCTTCTCAATTCTTACGGCTACTCAAAAGTAGTGTTTATTGAAGATGCTTTTTAAGAGGCTAGGAACACAACTTTATGAATAATTGCCTGCATATATCTGTGTATGCAGTTATTGCAATTCCTTAATATAAAGTAGGCCATGGGGTTTTTAATCCACATTATAGGCTTGTAGCTAGCATTTTTACACACGGATTTTAAGAGCTTCTTATTTTTCTCTTCTTCTTCCTGTTCTTTGTTTTTCTTTTTAATAAAACTCTTAATTATCATTATAAATGAGTGGTGACTCAGAAAGCACAGAAAGGTGAAAATTTTTTTTCTAGATTTTAGAAAAGCAGGTTAACAATATGTAGAGTTCAAAAGCATCTGAAAGTGATGAGAAGAGGCAACTCACAAAGGCTGATACTGTCCTCAGCAAAGTAGCATTTCTCACCTACCCCCGCCTCTGAAAAGCTCAGAGATACTGCACTGTTAACCATTGAGAGAAGTTGTTTACAGCTCAAATACTCACTCCCACACAAGCTGGTTTTCTTTGGCAGCTGTCAACAAAGCAGTCGTTTTCAATGAGAGACATTATTACTATTTTTTTAAATTAAGTAATTAATTCATTATATAATATGTGTCCTCCCTTTACTGAGATGCTGAGCAGCTATTCTTGCCTAAGTACTGTCATCTACAGCATTCCTTCATATTCCTTGTCCTGGTTTGAGACAAATTTGAAGGAAAATGTCCGAAATGAACGTATCCTCTAATAGAACGCAGATTTCAGCAGCCCGTCCCTCACCAGGTTCGGAAGGAATTTTTCTAGGAGGAAAGTGAAAAACAATTTATTTAACAAGTAGGGTGTATGCAGGCACCAAAGAGAATGAATAATGTTAAATAATAAAACCTCTCTCTGTGGAGAAGACCTGGTCAGAGTCCTTTTTGTGAGTGTGGCTCTGCCCTCTCCGGGGCTGTGGTGCAGTGTGGGCCCCTCCAGGCCGCAGTGTGGGTCTTCCCGGTGATGGTGTTCTGGACCAGAGCAAGCAGTTCCAGGAGAAGAAGAAAAACACCAAAGTCCCAGGAAAACTCCTTGCTTCAGCTAACGAACAAGAAGCTAGCTAAAAAGTAAGAGAATGCATCTCTCTGCCCTGCTGCAGAGGCGAAAACTGGGGAGAGGAGCGAGCGAGTTATCTGTGTTTTTGAACGCAGGCCGCCAGAAGAATTCCACTGGCTCCCCCCCTCCCGGTGCTAGCTTTAAAGGCACAGAATTCATCCCTGGCATAGGGCAGACGATAGGGAATATAGTATCATACAGTCACCCCAGGACAATCCTGTATCTGAAATTTTTAAAGAAATCTGGGTGAGATATGTATCCATTTCCATTGAATGTAATTACATTATTCATTTGCTTGCTTATTAGACCTTGAAAATTAAAGGGATAATCCTCATGGTGCTCAAAGTTTTGGTTCTAGAGCTGATGTAACTTCATGTCCTATGCGTTACGAAAGGTAGAAGATCACTCTAATGTCTAATGGTTTCCCTTCATCCATGTCCCCCTCCTGCCCACCTGTAACTCACTATTTACTGTTTCAATCTCTGACTGAGGCATAGACATGTTTCTTGAGAAGAAAACTGGTACCTCTAACTCCTTAACAAAGCTTTAGGTCATAACTTGAGCTGACTACCTGTATAGTTTTGACTTTCACCCTACGTGTTGCTGCATTATCTTATCTGCTGCTCTTTTCTAAGTTTCAAGCTGCAGTTTGTAGTTTATTTAGTCAAAATATTCTAGGAGTGGCTGTAAAGTCCTTTCTCACACAGAACATAAATAAATGTGGTTCTACTAGTCACTGAATCTTCACACAGAGGAAATCTGTCAGTTGTTCTTAGATTAAATTACTCTTTGACTCTAAACTAGTTGGACAGAAGTATGGTGTTGAAAAATGACAATTTCAGAAGCATGTCTTCCTCTTTGGTACTAGAGGAATGACAATGTTTATATTAATAGCTTTAAATTTCTTTGCAAGCCAGGTGTATCAAATGCAGCTGAAGTGAACTGCATGGAAACGCTGATGTGAGTAGGAGCAATACAGGAGCAGACGTCTTTACAGTATCCTCTTTGTAGAGGAGAATGTTCTTTTACATGTTGAAGTAATTGTTCTGATCTCAATTTCCATTTAAGAAAGATTGTTTGAAACAAGAGCCACTGTAATTTATAACCAGAATTTGAGAATTTTACAAATTCTATTTAAAAAATACAATACAATTTTTTGAAACCTGGATTCAGAATCTATTGTCATGATGAGTAATCCTTTATGTCAGGCGTCACTTAGGATGCTGGAGACAGCTGTTCTGTTGTACTCTGTTATGGTGGCGGTCTTGGTTTCTTGGATTATTAGTAGGTTACAACTGTTTTTGCCATTAGCTGAGAGCAAACATCAGAATTTTTGCTAAGCTGCCTGCTACTGAAATTGGTGGTACAGCTGTAAACAGTCTGTTGCGTAAGGTTGCTGAATTGTGAGCTTCAGACCCAAACAGACCTTCTAGTTCTCTTTTATTTGGTTGCTTGCTTGCTACCTGAAACTTTCACTGACACTGATAATGTCAGAGGGTTAAATCGCAGGCAAATTTTGGTGATTTCCATCAGGGAAAATGCACTTCACCTTCAGAAAGGGCAGCATGATCTACAGCTTGTTTCAACAGAAGAGTTTTAAATGAGTTCTGTAGAGGTTTTTTGTTGAGACAAGCTCTGGAAATGTGTTTTGTCATGTTGCAAGGTTTAGCTGTACAAACAGATATTATTTTTAAATGTACGAACTTCCATTCATTTTGTATCTTTAAGTGAAGGACGTACTCACCTCTGAGGCATGGTTACCTCTAGTGATCCTGCTCTAGCACATTTAAACAGCTCCTATGTTGATGAGGGATCTTGCTTATTTTTCTGTTTCCTCAAATTATCTTCTCCATTTTTTTCTTTTCATGTCCCAGTACTGTTGTGCAAATAGATAGGATATATACTCAGAAAATGCTAAAAAGATAATTATATTACAGTTGTTCTTACTGTTTTAGCAATTGGACCCATAAGGGTAATGCAATAAGCTAAAGGAATATGTTCACATACTCCTTACAGGGATATTGTAACACCCATGGATAAATTTGTTTGACAATATTCAATAGGACCAGTGAAAACAAGAGAGATTTTACTTTTCCCAGAGTGAATCTACAAGGTGATGCTGATATTGGTGAGCAGGCATGCATAAGTTTTCTGTCCAAGGTGTGCTGTATAAGGCAAAGTTTTTATTCCTATGGGCAGATTGGTCATAGACAGTATTTACATATATACAACCTTTGAAATGTCAGTTATCACCAAGATTTAAATGTAACCTTTAGCAGAACCAATTTCTCTTAGTTCAACAGAATGATATGAAAGGAAAACTAAGTATCCTTCCATGAATTCTTTTTTCCTCTGCATAAGTAATAAATTCAAATATTTAATATGATTAATTTTGAAAATGGCTGTATTTCAAGTAAGATACAGATTTTTTGCGGTTTTCTCATTTTGATAAGGATATTGAATAAAGTTTTAGAAAATTCTTCTCCAAATTGATCAATATTTTAATCTATTAATATTTCATATTGCTTTTGACTTTCATAATTCCTTTGCAAAAAGATGTAGTCTCTGGAATAATATGAATTAATGTATATGCATTATAATACATGCATGATAGATTTTTGATTGCATGAGCACCCATACTGGAAAAAGCCTGACTGGTAGCCGAAAGCATGAAGCTTCCTTCTTTTCAGAAATGATGAATGATAGTAAAAATATAAACTCTCCAAATAATATATATAATGTGTAGATTGGATACGGGAAGTTAATAAAATAATTAACTGAAATTCAAAATGTTTTGACCCGCTGTAGTTACAGTACACAGTTAGTAGCTCAGTAGGAAAAATAGACAATAAAGAAAGTATGCACAGCCTGCACTTCCAGATAGTAATGTCAGCTCTAGCGTTGGCTCTGCCTTTAAAGTAGCCAGTTAGGGTTGGAGAAATTGTCTAGAAAAATGGAAATCATATAGAATGAGGTCTACATATACACGAAGCAATAATACCATCATTCAAGTGAGTACTGTTGAAGTCTGAAATAATAATTTACTTAATACCCTTGGAGGAAAGGTTTGTAGAACTGTGATGTCATTATTATTTAGCAGGATTGAGATATTTGGGCTGTCAGTCATTGAATCAATCCAACTCACACTAAGCATTACCAAAAATCATTACCATCTACTGACTTCCCAATGAAATGGTCTTTGTGTTATTTGTGAGACTCAGTCTTTGAAACATTGCAGCCATGCCTTTCAGTCTTAAAATTGCAAGTCATTCCAGCTAAAAGGTCAGAGCTTTTTCTGATCAAATTGTGCATAGATATTTGCTTGACAAAGCAAAATGAAATCATGTTATCCAGAGAAAATATTACAACCTGATTTTTTTCCCACTAATCTATTTCGTAGTGGAAAATTTTGCATTTCAAGGCCGCTGAGTTCTGTCCTTTTGACTCCCTCTTCATTCTTTTGAAATGCAATTACTGTTCAATGAAATCTTATTGCGGTATCCTATTTTTACAGCTGCTCTATGATGTACTGTACAGTGTTGTAGTTGAATAATGTTCTAAATATTTTCCTGTATCTATTTATCAAAATTTTATAATGAAGTAAAATGCAAGGATCATAGTAATTTTGTGTGTTGTTTTGTAAACACAGGACAATATCTGCAAAAACACATCACCAGGCAAATAACTTCAATATATTTGAAGGAATGGTCTGCCATGGAGTTCCAGTTGCGACAGTTTCAAGAGGCAAAGTGGTTTATGAAGGCGGAGTTTTCAATGTCACAGCAGGAGAAGGCAAATATGTCTCCCGTCCACCATTCCCTCCATATGTCTACAAACGAGTCAGGCAGCGGGAACAGGTTAATTAAAATAATAAATCTCTGAAATGCCTTGTACAACATGAGGATAACTAGCTCTTGGGAAGAGAAGTTTGGGGATTCAATGGTAATTTTCAGTACTAATCAAAATATGCCAAGGTGGGAGGAAAGGAAATGAAAGACTCAATTTTTATTGCTCTTTATCTTACAGAAAAATATCATAGACTAGTTCCTGCTCTTACAGTAGTCTGTACAGCTTGTGAATTAAGCCTCAGTACTTTTAAAAATAAACATGTCCTACTTTCAATTAAAGTGGACAAAGTTTTGCTTCTGAGTAATCTAACTGTTACATTTCATCACTGATTTCACTGAAAATCAGAGAGCCTAAATATATGCAGGAAGAAATCTTGCACCAAGGAAGAAATCAAAAATTTTCTAACTCTTTCATGGATCAAATATTTTGAGCTAAACCCTGCAGAGTGTTGAACATTTTGCTGTCTTCCAGAAAGAATGTGTTAAAAGCTGAACATGTGCAAAGGGCACTGCTGGGCCAAGCAAGATAGCTCTGTTCAAGATTTTGTTCTCTTTTCTTTTTAAAGAAAAATATTTCAAATACATAAAGATTGAATTTTCAGTGCCTGTTTTCTGTGCAAGCATTCATGATACTTTTGCATCCTTAGTGTATCGGGAATAGGATTTTCGAAAGCACACTGAGTAAGTACATTTTAAAATCACCACCTGAATTAGTGGGATTCACTGCAGGATCTAAAAGTTGAATCAGACTAGCATCCATGTGAAATAAGGCCCAGTGAAAGGCCCCCAAGATAATTCTGTATATTTCTTTCTGCTGTTGTCTTGATGGACTCGATGGATGATGAGAACGGCATGTAAAAGTGGCTGAATGACGCTTTCCTCCAAAGACCATAATTTCACAGGCGGTAATAGTGAGCTGCCTGCAAATTCATACACATAATACACTATCAAAACTAAACTAAACTGAAATTTATAAGAAGTTTGATAATTACACAATTCTGAAAGACTTCCATGAACATAGTGGTTTTCATTTTCCTTCAAAGCTAGAGGGAATTTTCCCTTAACCCAAATATCAATTGCAGCATGTCTTCAGAAGTGATTTTTCAACCAGCTCAGCCTCCTGCCGCCAGCAGCTGGAATAGTGGATGATAGATATCCAAACAAGGCAGAATATCTTTGTTTCATTGATATTTATTAACCTCTCTGACCTGATTTATTAAAAACATCACTGGAAAATGTGAATACTCTAACAAATAGAAGAATCCATAAAACGAGGTGGAACATGTTAAGTTGCTTCTTTAAAAAATGGATTTAGAATTGGATTGTTACGGTGTTGAACGGATTTAGCTACCCAGCTCCTGATGAAAGCTGAGAACTGAACAGTTTAATCCCAGTGCGTTACATAGAAAGATGAGTTATCGTAGGACTTCTATTTCAATTTTGTCCAGTTGGCGATTACAAGGGAAGACAAAATAGTGAAAGATTTAAAACATTTTGTTGCAGGTATGTCAACCTGTTCCTGTCAAGAGGGCACCATATACAGGCACAGTCTCAGGAACATCCGTCACACGAAAATAACAGGCTCATTCCCCAGTTTTGGCTGTTGCAGGTAACCATCTCTTTCGTGAAAGGGTTAAAATCATTGTACTTGGGCATGCTTGGAAATACTTGGGCTAGAATAAGATACATTGTAACCAATGTAGAAGTTAGCTGAATAACTTGGCAAGACATAGGGAACAAAGCTTGCAAAAATGAGGGACAAAGCTTGCTAAAACCAGTGAAAAAGCTGCTGAAACAGCTAACAAGAGACTGCACATGCCTAGGAAAGAAAGGTGAAAAGTGCACAGTGAGAAAGATGTTAAGCCTTCATCAAAACGACCACCAAGCCTTCCTCAGCGCGGCCAGCAGGAAGCACTGCACCTGCGCTCCGCGTATGCTAATGATAATAACAAGCTCAAAGACATAGTTTGCATAACCACACCTTTTCTAGGGAAAACGATGAATATGCGTAAATTGCAACCCTATATTGTAAACTGCTGTGTGCCTGGGGTGAGTGTGTTAAGAGGAGCGATCCCCCACGCACCCAGTGCACAGAATAAAGCAAATACCCGCTTCTTGGACTTTGTCTCAGAAGTGTCTCTTGGCCCAATTTGGGGCGATTAATTTGGTTAGTGAAAACTACTTAATGCTTCTCTGAAACTTCAAGAAAACAAAACTGTATCAGGCCATCTATCTGGTGACAGGCTTGTCTGAAATAAGCCTTCTCAGAAGCTGAGTTGTTTAGGTGCCTGTAAATTTGACAAAAAAGTGTGGCAGCCCAGGTATGGAGAACCTCATTTTGATTGGAACCTCATTTAAAAAGTTCAGTTGAAAGAAACTGATGGAGTCTAACTGCTAGACTGAGACATGGGTATGAAAGCCCATTCAAAACCTGAGTTCAGTTAGCGACAGAACTCAATGAACAAAATGAAGGATGAATACTTGACTTGCAACTTTACAGAAAAAAACCAAAATCATGAACAAAACCAGCTTGATGTGTGTGCCGGTTTGGCCAAAATCTAGTAATATAGCCCCTGAGAGAAAACCAGGTTGCAACCACCCTTCCCCCCCACAGGGTTCAGGAAAAAAAAAGAAATTTTTCCTCAAAGGGAAGTGAAAGAGATAAAAACTATTTATTTTAACAAACACACAGGAAAAGGATAATGATGCTAAATAATGAATTAAAACCCTCGCTATAGAGAGAAACCTGGGAAGATTTCAGAGTCCTTCTGTAGGTGTGGTCTCTCTCCTCCTCAGAGCTGGTCGGTGAGGGCGTGGGCCCACCCCCGGGCTTCAGGGAGAAAATTCTCCTGATGTGTTCAGATGTTGTTGAAACAGTTCAGAAGAGAAGAAGGGAAAAAAAACCAAAGTCCCAGGAAACAAAATTCAGCTCTCCGTCTCACGCCAAGAGGGAAAAAAAAACCAGCTGGCTGAAGAAAAAGCAAGCAGGGTGCTCCCTTCGTGCCTTCCGCAGTCAGACAAAACACTGAGGAGTGTGTAATCTCTGTGTCCTTGAGAAGCTGCTTTGGAAAGTTCGTCTGGTTTTTTCAAGCTCAGTTTAAAGGCACAGGAAAGGCACAATATTACTTTTTGGGCATAGAGCATGATAGGGGATACACGTGATAGAGTCACCCCAAGACAATGTGAAAAACTAAATTTGTTAGTGTCCCTGTGTTACAGGGACACTAACTCCCCAACAAACATGCTGTTTGGGTTAAGCTGACAGATTTGTTTTGCAAAAACAAAAGCTGTTTTCACGAAAAGAGAAGGCTCCAGTGAGACCTTAGGGCAGCCTTTCAATGCCTAAGGGGAGCCTATAAGAGAGCTGGAGAGGGATTTTTTTACAAGGGCGTGGAGTAGTAGGACAAGGTAGAATGGCTTTACACTGAAAGAGAGAATAGGTTTAGATTAGGTATTAGGAAGAAATTCTTTACTGTGAAGTTGGTAAAAAACTGAAACAAGTTACCCAGGGGACTTGTGGATGCCCCATCCCCGGAAACATTCAAGGCCAAGTCGGATGGAGCTCTGAGCAGCCTGGTCTACTGGAAGGTGTCCGTGCCTGTGGCAGAGGGACTGGAACTAGATGATCTTTAAGGTTCCTTCCAACCCAAGCCATTCTGTGATTCCATGAATTGCTGCAGTCAGTGTCAGCAGTGTTTGAATTAGTGTGAACTCATTGCTATTAACAGAGGAATAACACCCAGCATCTCCCCTTCCCTCCTCTCCAGTGTTCACAGTGCGTAACTTGGTTATTGACAGTCCTTGTATATGCCCTGGTGCTTGGCAGATTTTTCTGTGAGCTGATTTCTGTGCTAAGCCAGCAGAAACCAATTAGCCTTGTTTTCTGGGTTAGTTTTCTGTTGCCTTGGTGAGTTTAAGTGTCTCTCAGAAGAACCTAGCAAAAATCAGTGCAGTGCAGCATATGGATGGGGTGAGGCAGCTGGAAACAAGGACTAGTGACAGCACCTCACTCCGTAACTGTTTAACAAGCAGAAAACATGCTTCAGGAAAAGGTCAAAACTAGGTAAGTCCCTTCAGCAAGCACAGTGGAGCCATGATGCTGCTGTGTGCCAGCTGCAGCTGAAATGGTGTCTGCTACAGCAGGGGAGTTGATAAATATGGGTTGGGAGAACGGTGATTGACAGGAAACATGACAAAATCCAGGCTGAAGTTTTGGGTGCCTATGTGTACCAACAATGAGATCAGCTACTTTGCGAAATGATTTCCCAATAGATGAACAGAAAGCCCCAGTTTGCACCTCACTTAAAATGAGTCTGTTCTTAGTGCTAATTAATATGGGACAGGAACAAACCTGCAATGGTAAGAAGGTGAAATTAGCTTTTCCACATTTCATGATATCATTCCTTTAAAGCTACCTTACAGTGAACCTCATCCAGGGCATCAGTAGCAGCAACAGAGCACGGTATCCTTTTTGTTTTTCTCTGCCATAAGGGAAAAGCTTTTCCAATAGAGAGGACTAAAGGCTAAAGCTTCAGTAGAGTGAGGGAGCAATAATCATTCTTTCTATCTCCTAGCAGCCCTTCTCCATTATTACCTCTGAGTGAAAAATTGCAAAGAAGATATTTTCTTTTGAAAGATGATATTATATTGTCTTTTTCTTCTCTGTAGATAAAAGCAAATGAAAATGACCTTGCTGCCCCTACCAGCAGTGCCTTCTGGGTCCAGCAATCAATCCACAATCAACTTATCAAGAGCCAACATGAAACAACAGTAACCAATAAGCATTATATTTGGTTTCCTACATAAAATTGTCCTTGAAATTTCTCTTTGAAAAGACTTTTGCTATAAGAGTTGGAAAATTCCTTTTAGAAAATGGAGTAATAATAAAAAAATAACTACAATTATAATGTGGCAACAGCCCTGTACATTCTTAAAATTATGTAAGTTTGGGGATGGTATTTCTTAATGTTTATCTTTAAAAGGTATCAGCTAGCCAATAAAGTAAAAGCAATGAACAATGGTGTTTAAGCACATTTTTTAAACTCCTGCTCTTTTGGGTCTCAGGAGATGAATCCTAATTCTCTAATTTTATATGTTAGGAAGATCTCTGTTGTGCTTGGCAATGCAGAGAATTCTGAAAGCAGATGCTGAGTTTTATTTTTCAATTTTCCCTATCTGGAAGGAGTCAGTACAGAAATATGCTGATTCAGGAGAACACTCACTATTTTGGAGCTGCTGCCACATCTCCATGTCACTGTCTTTAAAGAACTTTACATATTTTGTCACTGCCGGCTGCACCACCAAGCATTTTTTGGTGGGTTCAAGTATTTCCTTTGTTGCACCCTAGGCAAACCTATGCAAACCATACTCATAAACTCACCTACAGTAATAGTTTGTGTTCTGGCTTTATGGAGAGACACACCCATCACCTGAAGGCTTATGAAATGAGATCACCAGAGCAAAAACATAATGCATTAATGTCAAAAAACATTTTTAACTGAAAATGTGAGGTTTTTTTCCAATGTAACTAATACTTTTGTTTTCGTAGGATAGGATTCCTAATTAAAAAAAAAAAAATTCTTCTGCTCAGTTTATCTGGCTTCCCTTTTCAGAGGTTGTTGTACTTTTAGAAGCATGATTCTGCTACCATGTCTGGACATATTTTGATTTGGAGAACTTGCATGTTGTTTAAAGTTGCACTTTCATACATAATAGCTCTTCTTTTTAAGCAGCTGTCACTGGGAAAAATTTTAGAGAGTGGTTTAATCCCAGCTGGCAGCTAAGTATCACATAGACACGTGTTCAACTTCCCCCCAGTTAGGTGGAGAAGAAAATCAGAAGAGTGAAAGTTAGAAAACTCTTAGGTTGGGATAAGGACAGTTTAATAGGTAGAGCAAAAGCCATGCACACACACAAAGCAAAACAAGGAATTCACTACCCATTGTCAGGGAGGTGTTCAGGCATCCCCAGGAAAGCATTCTGAATGTCGCTCCTGTTTCTTCCCCCGGTTTTACGTGCTGAGCATGAGCATATGGTCCGGGGTATTCCTGGGGTCAGTTGAGGTCAGCTGTCTTGGCTGTGTCCTGTCCCATGTCCTTGTGTGCGCCCAGCCCTCTTGCTGATGTGATGGGGTGAGAAGCAGAAAAGGCCTTGATGCTGTGTAAGCACTGCTCCTTGATAATGAAAACATCCTTAAATTATCAACACTGTTTCCAGCACAAATCCGAAGCATAAACCTACACTAGCTACTGTGAAGAAAATCAAGTCTACCCCAGCCAAAAACAGCGCAGAGGGAAATGAGGCCAACACAAAACCACGTGTCCAGTGAGTTGACTGTCCTACGTGTAGAAACAATGCAACCTGTACTTCTGTGCAACCCACAGGCCAAACAGGCAGAGAGAGTGCTACATATTTTAAGATATACACATTAAACATATGATAATTACTGTTATTTTTGACAGTGGAAAGAAGACTTGCAGTTCCTGCTCTATTCACAGGCATACAGTGATGTACGAGCTTGTATGAAAAACAAACTCCTATGAGGTCAGTAGTTCTTGTGTCTCTAAACAGCAAAGCAGGATTTTCTTTGTAAGGTGATGAGGGATAGTCATGGGTATGGTCGAGAAGATCTAGCACCACTTCCCATTTCTCAGGTTTGTCTTCGGGGTGGCAGAAGAGCAGAACCAACAATTCAGCACTATTACAGTGACTGTTACAAGGAAACGGAGTTCACTGTTCAGTACAGACTTCTCTACTGTCATGCTCTGCATCTCAGTTTGTTGTCCAGTCTCCCCGTACAATCAACAGAGAAAGAGATGCTTCTGCAACTTTATTTGTCTCTGCATCAAGATCTCACACAGGTAAGATTAATCTGTCTGGAGCTGTTCTCCTTTGGCATGAGGTGGGCAGTGTTCTTGCAATGCTGGTTTATCTCCACTGGCTACAAAGATTATATAGTGTGTGTAACTATGGTGCAGATTTCTACTCTGCAGCTGCCTTCCACCCAGCCCGTCTTTGCCTCTGAGAAATGGACCTTTCTCGTATAAAGGATGCCTGTCTTTTCTTATGTTTTTTCTCATCAATAGTGCAGGTCAACCATGAATCCATTCTTTCCAATTAATCTTTTGCTACCTTGGAAGAAGAGCAAAAGAGTAAGAGTGGTCTCCAAACCATGAACGTGTATTATCTATGGAAAAATGTATGATATTTTTAGGTTTCCTACTCATTTTTATTAAATTAGAAATGAGTGAGCTTCCTCCTGTATAATTAGCAAAGAATTCCTGAGCCCTATATTGGTACTTACTGCTCTGTATCATGGATTATTCTTCCTATAGGTGTTATACCTTTTTTCCTTAAGAAAGACCTACTTTTTAATTCCAGTGAGTCTTAACTATTGTGCAGATGTCATGAAAGAAACTGGGATTTACACCGAATCATCTGCTGTATTTTTACATCCTTGAGTGCAACAAGTTATTGAGCCTGTCAGGTCTGTTATATGCACGGATATTTGTTTTGTCATGACAGGTGCTGGTCCTAGTACCTGAATCCTGCCTCAAGCCACAAGGTGCCAAGTAATAGCCCTTGAGGAACGGTGTGACATCAAAAGAATTTCAACTGTGCTATTCAGGCACTCTTACTAAAGTTGAGACTGTCAGACTGCAAATCTCTGTCATCCTTGTTCTTTTTCCACTTACATGGGCTATGCTATAATGGTGGGATCTTCATAGGGATGTAATTTTGGGACTGCCCAGGCCTCTACACAGAACATCCTTTCCTTGCTTAGCACTTCTCTTTGGGATGCTACTGGTTTCCACCTCTTTCTTTTATGGAAAGGTTGAAGATTCAAACACGTTGTTAAAGTAAGGAAAAAACTCTCTTAACCATATTTTCATCGCTCTCCCTACCCAGACAGAAATTTGGGATCTTTAGTACTCCATTCTCCCTAGTGATGCGGATTCCAGAGGCAGGAGCAGAAAAGCAGTTAGGGTGATCTGATCCCTGCTAACACGACACTGCTTTCATCCCCATCATTTGCCAGAGAAAACCTCATATAAGCAGTACGTGTTTATTGCCCGATTGCTGGCACTCAGTTCGCCACCTGTGACCCTCACAGCTGTGGTACAAACGCCCACACCTGCAGCGCTTCTCTCTTCAGCCTGCAGCACCAGGGGATGGATCTCTGCAGAGCAGCAATACTGGGCCCTGTGGCTGCATTGGGCCACTGGAGGGCAGGGCAGGTATAATGTATCAGCAGTGAAAGGCAAAGGAAGGTACTCTCATGCACAGCAGCACCCGTGAAGCATGCTCATGTTTTGAAATCTGTGCTCCTGAAGTCGACAATAACACCCCTATTTTCAGGCTTTATTTCATCAGCAGCAGAGAGTGATCCTTTGATCCTTACTCTCCACTTTTCCGATGTAAAAGAGAATTAGAGGAAAAGCTTTGGTTATTAATTTCTTTTTTAACTGCATCTCTGGGCTATTTAAACTGGGATGAAAACAGTGAGTCAATGTGATAATATTGACAGAGCAGGGGTCATGGTGACAGCAATTGTAAACCCAGCGTCCTCTGACTTTGCACACCCAGCTGCTCACATGAAATGCTGCAACAAAACTAGCACAGAGGAAAAGAAGCCTTTAGCTTGGCTTGGCTTTTGAAACCAGGCAGGTTTGGAGGTATAGGGTGGTGACGAGAGGTCCATAAACACAGCTGCTGCAAGGAAATGTCCTTGTTTGTATTCCAGTCCAGGAGGGTCAGGAGCAGTAGCATGTCTCTCTGAATTACTTTCACAAGACAATCAGGTCAGCTTTTCATTAATTTTACAAACCAGATTTGATCCAATTGGAGGATTTTTCACAGTAAATCAAACAGCTTCTACATTAGTGAAGGACGTTTAAAAAGGAAGTTGAGTTCTGCTGTGAGCTGAGAGAAGGACGGGATGAATGAGTCAAAAGCCAAATCCAGACTTCTCAGACTCTCGTTCTTAGTGCTGAATGCCTTTCTGACAAGCCCTAGAGAGTCATTTAGAGCCAAAGCTCAGGAACATGATATTAAACCAACAAATTAATAAAAACCCTAACTTCAACGGCACCTATAGTTCCCTGGTGCTCAGCAGAAAGAAAAGCATTGTATACTTTTATGTATGAGAAAGAATGATCTGTTGGAGATGAAGAAAATATACTAAAAGAGGAAAGCAGATTATGAATGACCGAAGAGCCAGAACAAAATGTAGGAAATCTGAGGAGAGGGTAGGTAAGAAGAGGAACAGAAATAATTGTGGGTGGAACCCCATTTTTTTATTGTAACTTGTACACTTTCTTTTTAAGAAAAGAGAACAACTGAATCCTGTGGTTGAGGGTTATGGTAAACAGAGAGGCCAAAGAAATAGCTGAACAACTTGCAGAGGAGACAGCTGAAGATAAACAAACCTCCAGACTTCCCCTACTCATAAGACAGAAACAAATGGGAGGAAACAAAAAGAAAATAAGGTCTGAAGAGAATGAGAAGTATGTCTCTGTGTAATTTCAGGGGAGCGACAGACCTGCTTTTTCATCTGTACAGCTAAAGGCGGCTACTGGGCAGCTGAAGGAATAGGTCTAGTCCTGTAGGTCAGCGTAAGAACTGTCTTAACACTGAGATAAAACTCAAGGCCTTTGAGGCATAAAAGGTGGGCTTGATTTAGAAAAGATTTAGGAAAAAAAAAAAAGGTGCAGAACGTGCCATTTTCCCTGATAAACCAGGTTTAGTGAGATGGGGGAGAGCAAACTTATCTCCTTTGCCTGCCATTCAGCTCGTCTTCAGCATACAGGTATGCATGTGTATGGTCACAGAAATAAAGTGTGCATTAGTCCACTCAAGTATGTGACTCTCGTACGAGTGTAATGGTAACAATATTTGGCAGGTGGCACCCTTGATGCTGGCACAGCATATTCACAAATTAAAACAAGCTTTTGCTGTGCATATCTAGTATTTTTCCTGAAATGTGCTGTGTTAGAGTCAGTAATCACAGAATGGCTGAGGTTGTCAGGCAGCTCTAGAGATATCTGCTCTAGTGCTGATGCTCTGAGCTGCTCAGAACCATGTTTAGTGGGTTTTGAGTATCTCCAAGGATGGAGATTCCGTAACTGCTCTTGGCATCCCATGCCAGTGTTTGATCACGCTCACAGTAAAAAGTTTTTCTTGTGTTTCAGTGATATACCAGTCAACTTCCTGGCCTTTATGTTTGGAAGCAGCTAACAGGGGAAATTGTTCCATCACCTTCCCACAGATTGAAATGAGTCTGACAAATCTGTAGTTTCTCAGATATTCCTTCTTGCCCTGCTTGAAAATGGGAGTGACATGTGCTTTCTTCCAGTCCTCAGTAATCCCTCCTGATCACCATGACCTTTTATAAAAAATCAAGACTCTCAGTGACATCAACCAGCATCCTTAATACCCATGGATACCTCCCATTATGTCTTGTGGTGTTTGAGTACTCCTGTGTGTTTGAGTGCTCTTTAACCATGAGGGGTAAGTCTTTCTTGCTCCAGCCTTTCCTTTGGGTCTGAGAGGTCTGGTATGGCTAAAGATCAGTCTTACCTGTAAAGACCAAGACAAAGAAATACCTTGGGCTTTTCCATGTCTTCTGTCACTGGTAGCACAGTCAAGCATCTAAGTGAAATATTTACCAGAACTGAACATGTTGTATGGAATTACAATTAGTTACCCAAGAAGGATTGTCTTTTACCAGGTTGAAGGGCAAACTAAGCAATACTTAATTGTCCTGACAGGTAGTGGTGGGAGCGTCCACATTCAACATTGGCTGAATTTCCTAAAGTGCAGATAGGGCATTGTCCTGAGACTGTACTCCAGAACTCAAAGTCCTAACAGATTTAGGCATCTTTTCCAATGACTGACCCACATCTGAGTAATTCTGATAACCCCGTTCCCATGGGCTGCAAAGCTTTCTCTTGCTCCTTGCAGAACAACAGAGAGAAAAGGTGTTCTGAGTGGCAATACCACCAAACAGGAAAGGCAAGAAACTCCAAACCAAAGTTTTCCTCCTGATGACAAGTGAAGCAGGTGGTGGTGTTTTGTGGTAGTGCTGTCAATCAGACTTGCCCCCATATTTGGGCTTCTCACCAGCTTGTCCTTTGGGATTGAAAGCAGCACATCCAACTCCTGCCAGCAATTAGTCAGAACTCTGCCAAAAATGTTCAGCTGTTACTGACATGTAACTCTTCCCCTTTCATCTGCAGTGATAACAAGAGTGTATCTTCTTATCAGTAGTACCTGGATAGCTATTCTGTTCTGTGAGTCCAAATTTAGAGCAACCTCCTGTCTTGGGGTGACTCTATCATGTGTATCCCCTATCATGCTCTATGCCCAAAAAGTAATATTGTGCCTTTTCTGTGCCTTTAAACTGAGCTTGAGAAAAAAAAAAACA
>VZTD01001652.1:1996-95297 GCA_013397725.1 Rhagologus leucostigma
ACCGTCTTCATCGTCCCGAGAAGCCGAGACCGGGCGGCGGGCGGCTGGTTCGAGCTGGCCTCTCCCGGCGCCACCGCCGTGGGGGTCGACAGGACGTCGGGGCGGCTTTACCTGCGGCGGGAGCTGCGAGCGGGCGGCCGGGCGGAGGTGCTGGTCAAGGTGCACCGCGGCGGCGGAGGAGGTAGCGGTCCGGGACGGGACGGAGAGGGGAGGGTGGCCGGGACAGGGTCGGTTCTCCCCGCGGCGCTGCCCCGGGTGGGTCGGGATAACCGCGAAACGGACGTGTGGGCATGAAGGGTTGCCCCGAAGGAGGGGGATGCTGAGCAGGCACGGCCGTGCCGGGCATTTGCCATTCGAGGAGATGCGGCCGCGGTGATGCTGCCCTCCGTGGGGTGCGGAGACCCGCAGGCTGCTGCGGGAGCTGCCCCCCGGCTGTGGGAGCTGGGTGGGTGGCGTGGGAATGTGCCGGCTCTTCCCCGGTACCGCCCGCAGAGCTTCTGCCTCTTGCCTTTGAAGGAGCAGCTGGAAACATAAGAGAGTGGTGTTTTGGTTATGTTGTCTTTTAAGGAATTCTTGTCACAGTAGGTTCACTTTCATGGTTCCAGAGGTGTCTGCTCAGGGGTTAACAAGCAGTTAGGGCCCGGTAAAGAAGGGGCCACGCCACAAAAGACAGCTTGTTTTATAGTGGGGGTGGTTAACAGGGAGCCTCTTCTGTCGCTCTGGTCCTGCTGGAAGGACCTGGGAAGGAAGAGGTGACGCTGTCCTGGGTGCGGGCACTTGCAGACCTGCAGCTGCAGCCCACTGTGCTGGAGGATCCTGCTGTACCCGCTCCCCGAACCACGCCAAATGATGCTGAGAGTCAGCTACAGCACTGACAGAACAGTGCATGGGAAGGGAAAGGAGTCGTTGCAAAATAGATGCCAACGAGCCTAAGACAAGCAAAAAAAAAATTAATAAAAAAAATCTGAATCAGGAATCCTAGGACTTGGTGTAGAGAACTAAATGGAGATATTGTAGTTATACCACTGTGTAAGTCCTCTATGCATCAAGAGCTCCTCTACTGTTGTGTATGGTTTTCCTAATAAGACAGCAAAGAGAATGGCTAGACTTGATAAACTTCTTAAACCACATTAAGCTTGAGGTTTGTTATGGCTGCATGAGCCATCCGTTCCGTGTATTACTTTCGTCTTAGAGTAAGTTTTAGAGTGTGTTTGTGAGTGTAGCTCAGGTCTCTGATAACGTCACTGGTTATTTCCTTGGGTTTGTTTTGAATTGTTCGTTTGTCTTTTTTCTTAGATGTCTGCAACTTTAGTAAAGAGGGAATATTTACCAATTTCTATCAATGAATTTTGCAGCCTAGTGCTCAGGAAATATGAAACGTAGAGCTGGGAGGAAAACAAACGTGTTGAAGCATGCTGGGGGCTGTGATCTTTACCAGACTGCTGTGTGCAGTCTGAGAATCCAGAGCTGCCTGCCTGAGAAACTTATTCTTGCAGGAATGAGATGTGTTGTGCAAGTGACAAACATTTAACATCAGAAAAACTCTGCACAGTATTTCTAGGTACTAACTTTAAACAAATCACCTGATGTTTAAAGTAGAACTTGTCATTCAAGCTGGAGTTGGAAAGGGGACACACAGCTTGACTGTTTTGCTTATTTATAGTGAAGCAAATAACCTTGTGAACAGTGTTCAACATATGATTAATTGTGTTGTTCTCTCCAGTCTGGTGGTGTACAGCATGTTTTTACCACTGTCTGTGCACTAATAATATATTGACAAGAGATGAGCCTCAGGGAGAAAGGAATTCAATGATCAAGTGGGACAAGGTCGTTTAGACACTCCTTTAAGCTACTTTGAAAATCAACTCTCATAACTTTGTACAGCAACAAACTTGGGATCTTTTTCTGTCTGCCTATTTTACAAAAATATGATGAAATGGTGAGAGGATTTGAGCATCCATTTTTTTATCTAAAGAAACCTGGTGAACTGTCAAAAGTCAAACAGAATTAACTTTGGTCTGCTCCTCATTTCTCCTCACGTCTCTTACTAAATGTAATTAACAGTCACTCACAAAGTAATCAATACTATGGAACATGTGCCAAACTTTTAATCACCTCTTTAATTGAAAAACAAAGCTATTGGACCTTTATTAATTTCCATCTCTTATGTAAAAGTCATAAATGGACTTAGGCATTTCACAGGTTCTGCTTCTCCAGGGAAGTGTGTGTCTTGAGGTTTTGGATGCGTTTGCCTTTTTTTTTTCCCCGAGAAATAAAAGCTTTTTAAAAAATAAGCTTTAAAAAAAATATAACAGTAGGTCAGATAGTAACTTAGAGCACTGTTTCGTGCAACAGAAGTCCTAGGAAGACAAGGTATTCCTGTGCACAGTTGAAATACTGAAATAAACTGCGTGCAGAGTACAATAACCTTCTGAATCTTCCCAGCTGCTCAGCAGCACACACAGCAGTGACAGGGAGGGGGCTGCCATCTGTTTTGTGGGAACCCTGTAGCAGGCACTGTGAAAACACAGCTCTTCTCCCATTGTATATACACTTGGTAGGTGGACTGTGCATCGTAAAGATGTTTGCACAACTTCCGTGGCTTGTCTTTTTTACCTACACAGAGCAGTTTGCATCTTCTTTAGGAATCTGGCAGCCTCCATCTGTCTGTCAAAGCCTTGTTGTTCTGGGCTCTGTGCATGCATAGTTATGGGTTGGACCTGGAGTTTAGACAAAACTTACACAAAGGTATGAGCTGCAGTCCAAACATTCCTCATCCAGATTTTCTTTTGGAACGTTTCACATCCTGAAAATACTGACTGCACCATCAGAACAGTGTGTGGCCTGAGCATGGAAAGGCTGGGAGTGGTGAGGAAGGGTTGAAAGGGTTGAAGCTCCCTTTCCCTTCCAAGTCTGTCTCTGTTCATGCACACTTGCAAGTACCTACACAGGTTCTCATACCTGTTACTAACTTACACAGGGTGAGACGTGCAGTTGCTGTTTCCTCTTCTTCTCCCTCAGCTGCCCTCTCTGATGCTGGCAATAGGTACTGGTGTGCACTGCATAGAAGTTTGACATGGAAGACTTTGTCTATCATACTTCAAAATGCAATTTCTTAACCCTGTTCTTCAGCTCTTGAAGACTTTTAGCTCTCTTGGGGTTTTTGGTTTGGTGGGGCGGGGGGTGAGTTCTTTTGGTTTTTTGTTGTTTGTTTGTTTTTGTGGGTTGGATGGGGTTTTGTTGGTTGGTTGGTTGGTTTGGTTTTTTGTTTTTTTTTTAAACTTAAGAGCCTGTCACGAAGGGCTGACAGAGTGCACACTGCCTTGGCTTGGAATAGTGAGACCCAGTGGGAGATGTCCATGTTCCTGCACACTCGCACACTGCAGATGCACTCCACACACTATCCAACTGAAAACGACTGTGTAAGAAGTCACTCCATAATCTACAAAGGTTAATTTTGTTTGGCAACAGTAGGAACTCAAAAAAAGCCCGGCAAGACAAATCTCTTCCCCTCCCTTATGTCTGCAGTGCTCTGAAGGGTTAAAGGGTTGACGTTAGCAACCCTTTAACTCTGGGATGCCTCAAGACATCAAAGGCGGGTAAACACCAGCGGGTAGTTTAAGACTGAAGTGAATGGAACAGTTGCAAGGCTGTTCAGTATTTTCTTGGTTTTGGAAGTGAGATGGATATCTCATTCCCTGGTCTCGTTCAGGTGGGATAACAACTGTTTACTACTGTAAGTGAATTCCAAGGAGATAGATATTAAATCTGACTGAGGAGCCTGTAGCATAATGCAGTTCCTTCAGTGCGGTGTCTTATGGTAGAATATGATTGGTGTTGAAACCTTATGACTCACTGAAAGCAAACTGCATTTTAAAAAGACATCTGTCAAGTCTTGACATTCCTGAAAATACAGCCTAGACTGCACATGGAAAGAATATGTGGTTTGAGTCCCTTGTACTTTCTTAACAAACTTCCATCAGGATGCCTGCTGAGAAGGGAAACCATTCAATCCATGTAATAAAGCTTTTTTAAAAGCTAACAAGTAATTCATGTATGTTGCTGGCCATGATTTCAAATCAAGACATAGCTTACGTTTGGGGGGGTTTTTTCTTTCTCTTTTTAACAGAGCCAGAAATGGCCCACTGCTTCCTGGCACCCCCTGACATTTTTAGAAAATAAATCTCGCTCCAGAAACAGAAATTTGATCTGATCAGATATGGGGGTCATATTATACGCTGGTTTTTTTTTTTCTGGGTGTGGGGGGGAGTGTTTCCTCCTGGTGTCAGACTGATTAAAACCATCTGTGGATGCCATTAGTGTGCCTCCAAGTTCAGGTACCAACAGAAAAAGCTTGCTTCACTTAACTCATGAAACCACTTTAATGGCCAGGGATCATTGGATGAAAGAACAAGCTCCAGGATGAAGGTTATTATGTTACCCTGTCTGTATATATCTTTGGAAAAACCTTGCTGTAAAAAAAAAAAAAATTAGTGTAAACATATATAATGATCCAGAGGTAATAAATAAGTCTTAAGAATGTCTCATAAAGTCAGACATTTTGAGAAGCCAACAAAAAGCTTAAAACTGAAGAGGTAAATGTAAAGCTTATGTTACAAGTATTCTTGGTAAGTTTCATAAGCTATTTAAACAATGAGAAAACCTCTATCGTAACAAGTTTGAGAGAAAAGCAGTGGGAGACCTTAAAAATAGAACATTCAGTCCCTTATTCTTAAGATTATCATCTTGAATCCTTTTATACAGACTATGATTTAGTATTTCTGAGTTTTCATTACATCTCAACAGCAGGAAGGGATTTAAAAATCTGGTTTTAGACCCAGATCAAAGCTGCACCATGCCAGAGCACCCCTGCACACTCCCGGTGTTGTCTCCCACTCCAGGAGCACTGTGCAGTGTGCAGCAGTGTTTGATTTTTGTGTGCTGGGGCTGCCTTTACACACCTGTGTTACACATGGGAGGCCCAAAGTTCACACATACCGTGTTTGCAGAGGCAGTCTATTCATAGTAGCTCCCCTAGGCAGGTGTGCACATAGCCTTCTCTTTTGGGACTGTGACTGAAGTGGAATGGAACTTGTTCCTGTTTGTGCGTCTCCGATGGACTCGGAAAGTTGTGTCCTCCCCAGAGAGAAGTGGCTTCACAGCCGGTGTTTCGGGGCAGGCATTAGGGTTTCCTTGCTACAGCAGTCAGACCTTGGCTAGTGCAGAACTCAACAGTACTGCAGTTGGAGCAGTGAGGTTGGCTTGCTGGTGGAAACTGCCCAAAATTTAAGAAAAAGTAAAGCAGAAAGTTTAAGAAAAGCCTTTAAAAACCTGACCTGAGGAAACAGGCTGACGGAAAGGACTTGGGGTTCTGCTCCTGACGTGGATGTTGCTGATGGAATGACCTAAAAGCAGTGCTTGATGACAACAAAGTAAGGAGCTGTTAGTTCCTATGGGTGGCTCAGCTTTTGCCTGAGTAAGCAAACGCTGTGTATGGCATAGACACTGCTTCGTCAGAGAGAAGTAGCAAAGTGTCAAGGGCCATGTCTGCGGAAGGGGAAGAGGATCTGTTTAGAAATTTAGTATATAAGGAGAACTTGAAGGTAATCTAGCGACTTTACCCTTTCATTTCTTAGGACACAGCATAGCAGTCAGCGCATGGCTCCTTTGGAGGCTGCTGCTCCAAACACGCCTCTCAGTGCTGCTGCCCAGCTTTACCAAAGGGGCATGTGCTGCTGGGTCTGAGCTGCTTCTCATGACTGCATCCAGTGGTGTTAAAGTGGTAAAGTTAATATTGGTACAATGTTTTTTGGCATATTTGTGTTCATACCAAACTCATTTGCTGTTCTAAAATGATTGTATTTTGCTGGTGACATTAACCTTTTAAGCATTTGGAAAGATGTTAATACACTCAAAGTATGGTCATAGGAACAGCTCTTACTGCATGAAGCCTCAGCAAGCAACTTTCTATTTTAAAAACATTTGAACAACCTTCAGGGAGAAGAGACTTAATTTCGTTAAAGGACAACACTGATAAACGCCTGTAGTTTTTCACGTAAAGTGAAAAATTGACTGAAGATTTTTCTTTGCTGTCTGTGTGTGCAGTGGCACCTCTTGTTGCCTTTTAGCTCGATGGTCCCACTGGGTGAGTCCACAGGTAGTACTGAGAAAAGCAAGACCTTGCCTCTTAACTTGGGCGAGGGTGTGTATATATAAAAAATGTGTACAAGTGCTGGTGTATATTAAGTAATATGTAATAAATATAATGCAAAATGATCTCTGCAGGCTGCTCTTTCAAGCTCGCTGGTTGTGATTAACTGAGGAGGGAAAATTGAGATTGGCATAGCTTTAGATGAGGCAGTTGGTCCAGTCACGTTGCCCACGTGTGCTGTGAAACTTCTGCATGTACCACACTGTCTCTTTTCAGTTCAAATTATTATTTTTGCCTGAGGGGATAGAAACAAAATGTGGCTCTTTACCCACAAGCTGCTCTAGTGGTTTGTAGACTGCCGAGGGAGTAAACAAAGGCCTATTGCCATAACTGATGGGAAGAGTATTACCTTGCCTTCAAGACACTGTACTTACTACTTGGTCCAGCATGAGTCCAATCAGTGCCCTAGTGTGTTGCAAGGGATTATGATACTCCTGGGTGTTGTAACCAAACCTTAGGAGCATTTGTGAGACACTAAATCTGTTAATTAATAAAAATGTCACGCTCGGGAATCTCTTATCAGTATTTGAGGCGGAGCTGACCCATCATCTTCATGACAGCTGACTAGCTGGACTAAAGGTTCTCCCATACAACTTTTCTTAAGGGAGTTGGAGAAAAGAAATTAATAAAATTAAGCCTTCAGTTTTGAAAGGGAGATCTGTGTTGTGAAGGCTTTCCCCATTGTAACAGCTTCTTGATGCCCCTGCACTTCTCCCAGAGGGGACGACAGCACATGCTGTAGCTGGGGCAGAGGCATGAGCATCATAGGTGTTGCTGACTGGAGTAGTTCTAAAGACCAAGTTAAAGCTGCTTTCTCTTCTCCTTTACCTCAGTGAATACCTTTATTTGGGATGCTCGTCTTCTGGCCAGCTGCTGATGTTCGAGCTTGTAGGAATAATGTACCACCAGATTCAAAAGCCATTTGGGCAGGAGAGAGTGGCACAGTGGACAGCATGACTGTGTAAATATCACTAATAGTGTCATTAAAATGCAAAACAAAAGGCATTTCTAAAAGTGATGATGAACTCTGGTAAAAGATCAATTACTGCCACAGGACATTTTGGTTTAAATATCCCCAAGAAGATTATGCCTATGGTCCTGAAGATGACAAGGGGGTTTTAGCATGATAGTAACCATTTCTCAGGTGTAGATTTGCTGGCTATGGTTCAATAATGAGCCAAAGCTCCTGATGTCTTGCCTTGCCGCTGAGGACTAGTGGTGTGGCCTGACAGCACAATGAGGGGCTTTCTAGGCATCCCACCTTGGTGTCCTATTTCAATCTGGGTACTTCATAAACTTCTTCACGTACCACACTGTCTCTCTTTTCAATTCAAATGATTCTTTTTGCCTGAGGGGATAGAAACAAAGTATAAACTAGCATTTTTAATGCACATTTTTTACTTCTCGATTTTCCAACGTTAGTCCTCTCAAACCCACATCAGTCAGTGCAGCTCTAATCCTAATCTCAGGAAAAGAGATTGTCTTCTCTTATGTTCCTTCTTCTAGTAAGGGAGGAAACTAAATGGTTAAAGGCATGAAATTGATACAGGCTTGCAAGAATAGCCACTCGCAGTTTCAAAACCCTTTCCAGTTCTTTCTTTGCTTTCATATTCCTGTCCAAGGATGGTGTGGGCGTATCTGCTCTGATCTGCTGATAAGTGTTTAGCTCTCCAAGACACAAATTTAGCATCTCTTCATTCCCCCCATTCTTGCACTTGCTACATCCTGACATTTTTACTTAGGATGCTCTTAGCCGGTGATCGATTCACATCCCTTTTGTTTAGATGCCTTTTTTAGATGTAAGCAGGAGGTAAAGCTGAAGCCTTGGGGATACACCAGTATCTCCAGGAAAATCAGTACTCCTTAATATTCTCTTCCAGGCTGATCATACCAAGACTCTTTCCAATATGAGGTGCAGAGGCCAGACTATCCTGTTGATAGTCTGGTTTCACAGGATATAGAGCCTGGTTTCCTGATTATTTCCTTCCTTGCAGTGGATGATTCATATTGACAAAATGGGTGAACTGCAACATCGCTTGGTGATGTTGCATTTTGATTTAATAGGATGCTGTGGTTTTGTCAGGAGCAAAATAAAGCACAATTGATTTCAGAGGCTTGATCTGTTAATGCCTTTGCAGCTATGACAGTTGAAAACCCAGTGCATTCCTGGGGAAAAACTTTACTTTGTCAAGGCTGGTTTTGTTTCACTGACTTGTTTCAAGTCAGTGTGATAATTTTACACAGTATTTAATTGCCATGTGTCTGTAACACCTTAAAATCCTTGAGTTTCTCACACCTGGTGTGTGTTCAAAGGGGACCTACCAGAACAGAAATGTCCATACTCATAGTGTTGCTTCTGAACAGCTCTTTCTGGGTGATAGAGGAAATTAGTGCTGTTTTACTGACTTCCTGTTAGTCTCCAGACCATGTTCAACACTGCTTTTTTAGGGTTTTGGACTTGATTTGACTAAAATCTGCTCTTTGTAACTATCTTTTCTTCCATTGATGCCCTGCTAGAATTAGAGCTCTGATCTGTGTGGATATAACCTGCACTGTTTTGTCAGCATGCTTGCAGGTTGCTTCAATTTAAATTTTGTTTACTTGCGTGGAGAAAACAGCTTCAAGTCTGAAAATCTGAAATAAATGCTGAGGGTCTGAAGGAGTGAGCCAGGTCTCAGCTGCAGAAAGACATTCCACCCTATAGCTGAAGTTTGTTACTCCTTGCTGCTGTACCGCAGCCCTCCAGGTTTGGCCTCATCCCATGTTTTTCCTTTCATGTGTGGTGCTGGATGTTTCTAGAGTGCCATTCACTCATTTTCTCATTTTTTACCCTTAAGCGAACAGCAAAGATAAAACACAAAGTCCAGAGAATGTTTATGTTAGAAGTTCCTTCAGGCTGCAGGGGAATGAGTGACGTGTGGACGTGTATGCCTCAAAAATCAATGAGATGCGAAAGCTGAAGGGCAGGGAGATTAATGTGTGATGGAAAGGATTTAACAGTCTTGCTGGTTCCATGCCCCTGCCCAGAGGCAGGTTTTGCCACAACAAAGTGATTGCCAGCAGATATTTGTCTAGTCAGGTCTTAAAGATCTTAGTGATGACTGGTGTCTCATCTCTCTGGCCACTATCAAGGGCTCCATTATCCTTATAATTAAAAACATGCTGAGAGATCCCACCCCCAACATCTAATGCAAGTGTTTTCCTTGGGAATGAGAGTTAGTTATTTTTTGGTTTGCAGGTTACGGAACAGCTGACTGACTTCATACATCAGTCCTTCAGCCTCTCGTATCACTGTTTGCATGTCTCTTGCAGTCTCCTGAAAATCTCCAGGTCTTTTCAACTCTCCTGAAGGCCATGCTTCATGGTTTTGCTTTTGGCTTTTCTCTGGACACTTGCCAGCTGGTCCATGTCTTTCTTGAAATCCAGCCCCTAGAACTTTAGTTCACTGGATCGCCCAGGGAGGTTTTGGAGACATTCAAAAGCCTTGTGGACATTTTTCTGAGAAGCCAGGTCTAGGTAGCCTGGCTTGAGCAGAGCGGTTGGACCAGACGATCTTCAGAGGTCCTGCCAACCTCACCCATCCCATGAGTCTGTGATCTGAGGCTTTGCTAAGTCTCACAATTTTACCAAGGTTCAGGGAGGGCTGAGCATGAGCCAGCGTGTGCCCAGGTGGCCAAGAAGGCCAGTGGCATCCTGGCCTGTATCAGCAGTAGTGTGGCCAGCAGCACCAGCGTAGCAATTGTCCCCCAGTACTGGGTACTGGTGAGGCTGCCCCTCGAGTGCTGTGTCCAGTGCTGGCCCCTCAATTCAGGAAAGACACTGAGGTGCTGGAGCGTGTCCAGAGAAGGGCAATGGAGCTGATGAAGGGTGTGGAGCACAAGTCCTGTGAGGAGCGGCTGAGGGAGCCGGGGGTGTTTAGCCTGGAGAAAAGGAGGCTCAGGGGTGACTTCATCACTCTCTGCAACTGCCTGAAAGGAGGCTGTAGCCAGGAGGGGCTCGGTCTGCTCTCCCAAGTAACAAGGGATAGGACAAGAGGAAATGGCCCCAGGTTGTGCCAGGGAAGGTTTAGATTTGATATTAGGGAAAAAATTCTTCACAGAAAGGGTTGCCAAGCATTAGAACACACTGTCCAGGGAAGCAGTTGAGTCACCATCTGTGGAAGAATCTAAAAGACATGTGGATGTGGCATTGAGGGACGTGGTTTCATGGAATCATAGAATTGTTAAGGTTGGAAAAGACCTTTAAAATCATCAACTGGCAGCCTAACACCAGCACCATGTTCACCATTAAATCATGTCCTCAAGTGCCATACCCACACGCTTTTTCAACACTTCCAGGGATGGTGAATCCCAGGTTTAGTTGTGGAGTTGGCAGTACCAGGTTAATGGTTGGACTTGATGATCTTGGAGTCTTTTCCAACCTGAATTCTTCTGTGTTTCTATTTAAATACACCCTTCAGAGAGAGGGAAGGTGAAGTGTTTGTAAAAGTGCAGAAAATTATGGTTGATTTGAATAACACAAATATTTTCCCTGACATGCTGTCCTGAACTCAGTGAAATTTGTTCCCTTGTCTGTCTTTTAAAAACATAAATCTCTGTTTTAGTGCTGACTTTTGGTGGGTTTTACAATACCTACAGCAGAATTAGGACCTCATTATTGATTGGTACTTAACACTTGGATCACCCACATGTAGCAATTTTAAGAATAATCCGTATAATTATAATTTTTGAAATCATTCTCCAGGTTTCACTAAATGGGAAAAATACTTGACTAGATATTCAATCTCTGCAGAAATTAGAACTGCCTGAATTAGACCAATAAATAAACAAAAATATCTTTAAATGCTCATGCTACAAGTTTTCATCCCTTTACTTGACCCAGCAAAATAACACTGTCTGTAGCTGGCTGAATTACGATATGTATTTCTCAACCCTCCTTCTTGGCTATAGATAAAATAGTGACTGCTCTAGCTGCTCTCATGAGCCACTAGCTCATGCTGTGGGTTGTGCCTTGTCCTGCACAGCAATACAAAGGAAAAAAAAATGTTAACCAATGTTCCTGTGTATGAAGTGTTGATACCTGAGAAAACCAGAAACCATGTAATCTAAGAATTTCCTCTGGCTAAAGAAACCATGTCTTAAATGATCCTAAACATGTTAAAAGCCCACAAAACTTCAGTTAAGGCTTTTCCTTCCTGGGAATGATTATCTCTGGGAAATTTATCAAGCATGTATTTTTACTAGGGGGTAAGGCTGCTTGTAAGTACATGTCTGACATGTCAGGGAATGTCTGTCTGTGGGTAGCCTTTTATTTAGTATCACATCCCTGAGACATACACTTAAAATTGTTTGGAATTTCTGGCTTACTTCTTGCCTTTGGTGCTGGTTTTGTCCACATGCTCATCTTCTTCCATCCTGTGTGAAACATGGCCTTCCTGAAAGCAGAGATGAAGGGTTTCCTGTATGAGACACACACCTGGGTGGGTTTTTCATTTGATAGTGGTGTAGCCCTTAACAGACCTGCAACCTCAGTGCAGTTTGTTAAAGTATGTGATCATATATTTTAACAGGCGGAAAACATGCATTTCTCATATGTACCTTTCTACATCTCCCCTTCTACGTTTAGTTTCTCTTTTTATTCAAATTTATTCTCTACATTCAATAAGATATTTGTTTTAATTTGAAGTCAAATCTTAAGGCCATTTTTGGAACACAAATGTACTTAGGAAAATTTTTTCAAGAAGCCCATATATATCTTTAGCATCTTTTAGTGACTTGTTGTGAGTTAAAAAGGCTTGAATATAGGTCTCCCTAGAGGTAAAAATCCTGTGATTAAATCTCTACATGTCCTTTGCAGTGGAAGATTCTTTCAGTTTGTTTACAGATGGTAGTGGATAAGATCTTAACATTCCTGACTGAAGTTTGTGACCAAGCTGTCTAGAAATGCATGTGTCTTTTGCAGATGATGACTGGTACCTCTGCCATGTGACACTCCTTGCCCCAGAAAAGGAACTTCTGTCCTGGGGCATGTACCCATATCCATACCTGGCACGCGTTGATCCTGATGCGCGCAAAGGCACTCTCATCTACCAGCTTGTTGCACATTACAGTAGCCATGAAAACGCCACTGCTGGCATAACTTACACACTCATTGCAGGTAGGTCTAGTCTGAAAAAAAGGTAAAATTCTGTTAAGTTGCAGATGTTTCTTAACAAGTTCCCATTTTATAATTTAATTGGTAGATTTTTCCCTTGGGGAATCCTTAAAGATACAGCAGGTACAGCAAGTAGAAGCTGAAAGTGCTGTAAGTATGTGGATGGGAATCCCTCTTGTTGCCATTCTCTTTGCTTTACTTCTATTTTGAAACTGATGGCAGCTTTATTTTAGCTTAAGGTTCCATTTCTTACTTGTTCTTGTCTCTTACACCACACTGGTCAACAAAACAGTGTGAGTGAAAGATAAGGTGAACAACTGGAGAGGTAAAAAGAAGTGCGTACGAGGACGTAGGTGGATGAGTTGAGGATCTCTTACCTTGAAATGGTGAAGGTGCAAATGTTCTTGCTGTGGGGCATGTCTCAGACTGGCTTTGTGCATGTATTGATAGGTGGTGAAGAGCGATTCCAAGTGGATAAGGATACTGGCATTATCATGACGACTGGCTTGCCTTTGACGTGGAACAAGGAGTATGTGGTTACTGTGGAAGCCTCTGATGAGTCCGGCAACAAAAGCCCCTACGCCTCCATTTCCATCCTGGCAGGCTCCCGACCTCCGCAGTTCACTAACATGTCCTACAGTGTGTTTGTCCCTGAAAATACTCCAGCAGGAGAAAAGTAAGTTTTACTTTGTTGGGTGACTCCCTCCCTGCAGTCTGAGAGGAGCTTCACAGAGCACAATAGAGTGAAACTTCTGTGAGAATATGCTTCTCAGGACTACGCATATGCATTTGTCTATTACACTTTAATATTAATGTTGTGTTTTCTAAAAGAAATTATGCCTGTTCTGATGTTTCAGAGTCTCCAGTGTGGCACATGGGATGTAGTCTGGGACACTGGAATTACTTTAATATTTTTGGGGTGTTAGTGCATTGCATTGTGAATTAGAGCAGCCAAACTACTGGCTGTGCATCTCCTGGAGATTTAAACAAATGCTTGAAAAACAGTCTTTTAATTAATCAGATTTGGAGTTGTTTGTGTCCCGTGTGACTTGTTTTCAAATTTCTAGAAAGACAAGTCATTGCCAGACTCTTGAGATAACAGCACCAGTGTGAAGTACAAATAGATAAAGCTCAGTCTCCAAAAGGCTCTGCTGTTGCATGAAGAGTAGCTAAGTCAAGCCACAGTGGGGAGATGCTCCCAAGCTGGCTCTGGGTTTATTGTCACTGTTCAGCTACTTGAGAGCAGAATGGGCTTTAAGGCCTCTGAGGAGCAGGAAACCTCAAAATAAACTGATGACCTAGAAAAAATTGCTGGAGATGTGCCACTAATCCTTAAGAGAGACTGAATGAGAAGGAGGAGGGAAATTTTTCTCCTTTCCTGGAGCTTTCAGTGAGATGAGCTAAAAGTGTATTGTCATGCTGGTGAAAGACTGGTGTGAGAGGTGGAGCTCTAAAACATAAGTCACGGTAGGGAGGCAGATATTCCTTTGATGTCCTTCCAAGGTGGACAGCAGGATCTGGAAAGCCCTGTGCTTCACGGGTTTCCCATCCATGTCTGAACCCATTTCTTTTCTGAATATAGAACTTCAGAGAAACTCAGAAGTATAGTAGGTCACTTATTTCTGAATAACTGAGAAACTGAGGGTAAACCAGTAACTGCTGTCAAGTATTTAGAAAGGTACAATGGGGAAGAAGAAGATGTTTTAATGTTAGCGGGGGTTGAAATGGGTTATTTCATCACTACTATGTCGGTGAGTAAGTTTGGTGACAGAAGAGAGGGTAGATGGGCTCCCTGTAGCAAAAGGGGTTTCCAGTCTGAATACAAAGCTGAGCCAAGCATTGACACCTTTCCTTATCCTCATCTTCCTCCTTTAGGTGCTGAGGAGACAGCTTTTGTTGTTATTGTTTTGAAGCAAAGGGTTGTTCTCTCATTCTTTGCAGAGTAGCAGTTGTTGAGGCTGTTTCTTTCCAGAGCCAGCCTCTTTCCTACACTCTCCTGACGAACCCCTCTGGGCTCTTCCGGGTGAGGCAAGAGAGCGGAGAGCTCAGCCTGACCCACCCCGTGGACTACGAGAGTGAGCACCACCTCTATCACCTCTTACTGAAAGCCATGGAAGTTGAGAGCACTCTCAGCAGTGTGACTGAGGTACACGAATCACTTCATGTCCTACCCATGGTCTGCAATCTTGTTACCTTGCTAGCGGGACCAGTTACACAGATGGACAGCCCAGGACACTCATGAGAATGCTGGGCAGGGAGGAGGCCTTGTAGCACAGGCAGAAAGCTGGGCTCTGGCCTGGGTTCAGATCTAGGCTCTGCAAATACCTCTTGTTATTACTTTTTGGCTTTGCCTCCCATCTTGGAAGTGGAGGAGAAAATACTTCCCTGTGTTACAAGAGTAGTGTGAGAAGAATAGCATCAGAGGTGTAAGGATGGGACAGCAGCAAAAGCACTGACTGCCACTGCAGTGTCCAGAAAGAGGTGCTCTTTTTGCGGAGTGTAGGAGCTAAAATCCACTCTCAGTGTGTCCTTGTATCTCAGGTCATGGTCCATATCACCGACGAAAACGACTGTTCTCCTGAATTCCAGCGCTCCATTTACAGCAGAGACAACGTTCCCGAAACCATTCCTGTTGGCACATCTCTACTGCAAGGTGAGGACCATCCTGTTACCTTTCATTTCAGTCTTGCCACAGACCTGCTGGCTTGTTACCTGTTCGTGTTCTGGCCATGAGGAAGTGCTGTCTTCCGCAGGCACTGCCTCTGTAAGATGTGGATGGAAGTTTTCCTGGCAGTCTGTGGATGGCTTTTAAGTATCCTGGAAGTAGAGTTGTGAGTGTCGTCAGGCGAGGATCACTGTATTGTGCCCAAAGAGAGATCTTGTGGTATCCAAGGGCAGTTAAAGCAGCTGATAGGAAGCGGTTTAGTGGATTGCCACAGCTTGTTTCCTATAAATGTTGTCTTTTAACTCCTATTGGTAACCTTTTTGTGTCCCAGAAGCAGCTGCAACTAGTTTTTCTTTCCTTATTGCATTAAGAAAAAACAGGACTTTTTAAAATAGGCAGCTAGTTTTATCAAATATGCATTAATGCTGTATAACTGACTTTCAAAGTGTTAAAGGAAAAAATTTGAAAAGCCTGTGAACTTTTATTTATGATTGTGGCTTGCCGGTCATCATCCCATGTTTGCTGTTTTTAACACGGCATGTATATGTCACTTGCATATAAATCCTGAGTGCAGAGATCACATTTTTAGAGGCTAGAATAGTATCCTCTTAAAAGAGTTCAGCGGTTATGAACCCTGAGAAATGAGTATGTGCCAATGCAAGAGTCAGCAAAAAGACAACAATGTATCCCAAAGTTGGAGCTGAACTCTGCAGGTTGCAGAGGTGATAAGAAGCTTAGCTTCCCTTGTGTAAGGGGGCTGCAGGACCCGCTTTCTCTAAACACTCACTAAGAGAGTTCAGAGCTTATCATACTTCATTTTTAGCTTTAATGGCTCTTGGAAAGAAAGAAATTGGCCAGAATAATCAACTCCTAAAATTCCTAAGCATGTGATTTTCTTTAAAGAAACGAATGTTCTTCTCTCCAGAAGACTTGTAAAGCTCATCAAGACTCCAGCTGTGGGGGAAAAGATGTATGCCCCATGTCCAAAGCAAGCAGAATGTCAAAGCTGTGCAATTGCATCCCATTTTGTTGTCTTGACACACAGAGTACATTTAAAGAGAAAGAGCCATCTTAGAAAAGAAAATGTGAGGTGGAAGTGTAGTGACAGTCAGTGGAAATGGGTGTGTGAAGAACTTCTACACTTGCTGTAGAAGGGCTGAGCAGGGTTGTTAGTGGCTGCAGGGAAACCCTTTGCAGAATGAGACCTGTGCCACTAACTGTGACTGCCAAAGCAAGTATCATCTCAGGAAATAAAAAAGACAAACAGCTCTTACCCTCGCTGTAGTTCCTTGAGAGGTGGGATGTTGCAGCCTCAGAATGACGCACAAACAAGAATAAATGCAAATATGAAACAGCCTTTGCCATTCTGGGCATGCCTGTAGCTGTTGATGGCAGTGAAAAAGGTAGTGTGATATATGCTTTTGTTAAAACTGTGGTTGATGTGAATGTAGGTTTCAGATATCAGCCACTTTTATTTTAGCACACTCGAAGTCTGAAGCGTGGAGGGTGCTCTCAGCAGGGCCCTCAGCCTTCAGCTGCATCGCTGTGCCAGCAGAGCAAGGCTTGGAGTTGCAGCTGGCAACACGGTCGGCTTTTGAGCCAGAGGCAACTTGCACTAAGCTAGCTCAGAACATGTGCAAGGCCAGCACAGAGCTGTTTGTGGCTGCCATATGATCCTTAAAATATCCTTTGCGATGCACACCGCTTTCCAGGACGGAATGAAAGGGAGGGGAATAGAATTCCCAGTTGCTATTGGGAAGTAAGGCATGCTACATGTAAGTCATGTACAAGTAAGTGCCACTTTCCCTATTTGCCAGAAAACATCTGGGGGAAAAGAAGCATATCGTTAAGCACATATATAATAAGCACAAATATAATAAGAATGTATTTTTGTGAATGGTTTCAATGGCTCACTAATGACTGTAGATTAAATCAGAATTTTTCAAATCAAATGTTTTTCACGTTCTGCACGCCTTTCTAAAAACAATACTTAACCACTATATTTGACAGATTTAAATCACTGTCATTTTAGTCTTTCTTGAGTTTTTAATATTTTTTGTCTCTCAGTATATCAAGAGAGTGATTAACTCTAAAGCTCTTGATTCTGTAGTCTGTAATGCACACAAATGTTTATTCACAGCAGGATTTGCAGAGATTTTAAACAAAATTTTACAACAAATCTAAATATCCTTGTATCCTAAACAAAGATGAGTAACTTTCCACAGGCAGGTGTAGTGGAAATTTTTTGCAACTAAGAACAGTTTTTCAGTGTACTTTTGAAATCATTCTCTGCTCCCTTCCTATTTTTGAGTTAATATTCTGATAGAATGGTTGTTTCCGCCACTCCTCTGTGGATGATGCTGCAGCTGTTTGCTGGAGTGTCCACGCACTGCAATCACTGTTCTGCTTCCTGAAGGCTGTGTGCTACCACAGTGGCTGCATCTGGATCCTACTGGTAAAATAAGGAGTTTGTTTATTACCAGTATGGGTATGATGTGAAGTCTCATTGTTTGGCTAGAAAAATTGCAAGGTAATTGGAGAGGTGAGCTTCTGCTCTTAAAAATCACTTTTGATGCTATGCTTTGAGCTCCAGGTCTTTGTTCTGCTGGTTTGCTGCTTCTGAGCAGATGGGATACTCAATATACTGAATAAACACTTACTGGGGAGGAATGTTTAATCACTCTTTGTACCTTGAAGCACCAGGTAATTAAAAAGTATATAACTAGCTGGGAGCTAATTAAATTTGAACATGGCATTCCTGGAAAGAGTGAGGAACCAGTTTATGACTGGTAATGTTCAACCAACATGCATACTAGTTGTGTGCTAATTACCAGTGTTGACTGCTATATGTACAAAGCATTTTGTGCAGTATTGGGATCACAGCTCTCTTGCAAATTCACCTGGCTGCGATCACTCGGGCTGGGTTGGAGTAGAGGGAAGAGTCGTTTTGATTTTTCACTCCCAGCCTCCTGCTAAGTTCCCAGACTCCAACCACAAAAAAAAAAAACAAAACAACTTTTATGGATGAAACCGATTTAGGTGATGCCTGTTCTCAAAAACCAACAAAAAAACAGAGTTGAGTTGTTAGGAACAGCATAACCAAACCTCCTTTGCAGTATGACTGTTCTTTTAAATGTGTTCTCTAATAGTGCTTGCAACAGACTGCGACTCTGGCTCCAACTCTGAGATCTCTTACTTCATCCAGAGCACTGATTTTTCCATCACACGTCACGGGGTCATCAATTCTAACCAGAGGCTGAACTTTGAGCGAGCGAATCATATGTACGAGTTTGTGGTGATAGCTGTCGATAAAGGACAACCCCCTCGGACAGGGACGGCGTCTGTGCGCATCCGAATGGCCAACGTCAATGACGAGGCTCCTGTCTTCTCCCAGTCCGTGTGAGGCACCTTGAACACCTGCTTTGGTTTTAAAAGATGCTGTTCATATGTGTAACCTTACCAGCACTTGGCTAAATGGTCACTTGTTGTTTAGTGCAACTCTAAGTACCAGTGAAATTGAAGAGTAATTTCTGTATAGAAAGGCTTTAGGAGTTGGACTTTCATTTCTAGATTGTATATTAAAAAAAAAATACATCAGTTGCGATACCAGTATATTGACTTCATAGAGAGAGAACAGAATGAATCAAAGACCTGTCTATACAGGGGATGATTTTGACTGTGTTGACTCCTAGGTCTCAAAGTGATTATCCATGTATAAATAGATGACAAATAAATATGGTAGCTAGCAAACACTAAAATTTAATTTTAGCATCAACAGATTGTACTGTAAGCTAATTTCATGAGCCCCTGCTGTTTAAGATGCATTTTTCTTTCCTCTCCCTAATCAATACAATTTCTATTCTTTGCACAATTTTGAAGTATGAACATGTTTTAAATACAAAACATACATATATTTATTTACAAAATTAGATACTTTTTACTTTCATCTCTGTAGGATCTGATGCTTTCCGTTAATCTATAGGGACATAAGAAACACTGGTTGGCAGATACTAGCCCTTTTTGCTCAACTTTTGGAGATATATGATCCTGTTTTGCAGTACAATGTAGTATGGTACATATTGTTATCCTCCAAAAGATCCTTCAAAATTATGTATACCGAAAGTACAGGATTACAGTCCTAAAATAAGTACCCTATGCTGAACAAAGAAGACCAAAGTCACAATTAAAGATTCCATGGTTGCATGCCCAAAAGCTTAAAAAAACCCCATTCATAATGAAGTAATGATCTTGCCTGATGGTTAACATTCTGATACTTTGTATGCTGCCATTGCTCCCTTATGTCCATCAGTTACAGGACTTTCCTTTCGGAAGATGCTGGTCCCAGTACCTTGGTGGCTACTGTTCGGGCAGAGGACCCTGATGGAGATGGGCTACTTTATCTGATTACAGGAGGCAATGAGGAGGGCAACTTTGAACTGGATAGCCAGAAAGGTAAGGAAAGAGGTTTCAGAACACAGTTATTTACTGTCTAATCTCTACTGATTTTGCTCCACCTGTATGTCAAAAACCAGAAGAAAGCACCATATCTATATAATCTGCAAATGGGCATGCTTTGTAAGAGTGAGGATTATTTCTTTGATATGATGGTTGTTCTTCAACTGTCAGCCAAAACTTGGGATCCTGGTCCAAGGCTGTGCAGACTAAGATGTCAGGTTCCTGTGCTCTGCAACCAAAATTCAAACTGAGCCAGCAATACAGTGACAGAGAAATGTGATGCTCACTTGATGTTGTGTGTTTACACAGTAAATTAAAACGACACTTTATGCTTCCAAATTCAGGTATCATTAAACTCCGCAGAAACCCACCACCCAGCCTGAAAGGGCCACAGTACACCCTGAATGTCACTGCGATAGATGACAATGCCTCGGGGGGACCCACTCGTCTTAGCAGTTTTGCTGAGGTTATTGTAGGAGTTAACGACATTAATAACAACAAGCCTGTCTTTAGAGAGGTAAGATGTCTTTCTGCAGATATTCGTTTCCCATCTAAGCTATAACTGGGGTTATAGAGTCTCCTTAGCTACTGGTGATGGCTGGCAGGCTGAAGGGTCTGTGTGTGCAGAGCAGACTGAACTTGTAAGTGAACAGCAGTCAGCTTTCTTTGTACAGGAAGTGTAAAGTCTTCATTCTCCTTTTTTCCTTCCTCTCCTTTAGAGATTGATTTCTTTGTGTGCATAAATAATAGTAGTGATTTTCTTCCAAGTTTTTCTCAGACCTGCTGGAAAAAATATTGACACTATTGACACAGCAAATTCATGTGACTCTGTGTAATATTTAGGGTCGGATGTTTGGGTGTATTTTTAGTGCGCTTACTACAGTGACAGCACCTGGGTTCTGGAGAATCAGCCTCCAGGCACGCATGTGCTACAGGTAGAAGCCTATGATGCAGACCTCGGCATCAATGGAGAGGTGAAGTATGGGCTCATGCACCGAGACGGAGCTTCCCTAGGCTTCAGCATTGACCCAGACACAGGTCAGTAGCTTCAGGTTACTGAGGAAAAATGACTGTGACATTGTATTGTAATGAAAATGCTGCTGTATCAGTGCGTCCACGTGGGCTCATGCTTTAACAATGTTACTGCAGGGTTAGCTGTGACAGTTTATAGAATAAACACTGGAAAACGCTCAAGGTATGTAGATAACCATGCACATAGATGAGATTAAACCAGGATTGTAGGGATTCAAATCATAGAAGCAATAGAATGGTTTGGGATGAAAGAGACCTGAAACATCATCTAGTTTCAACAAACGTGCTGTGGGCAGGGACACCTTCCACTAGACCAGGTTGCTCAATGCCCCATCCAACCTGGCACTGAACACTTCCAGGGATGGGGCATCCACAGCTTCCTTGGGCAACTTGTGTTGAGCAGTGTCTTACCACCCTCACAGTAAAGAATTTCTTCCTGATCTAAACCTGTTCTCCCTCAGTTTAAAGCCATTACCCCATGTCCTATCACTACATGCCTACAGACTCTCTCCAGCTCTTGTGTAGGCCACCTTTAGGTACTGGAAGGTGCTGTAAGGTCTCCCTGGAACCTTCTCCTCTCCAGTTGAAAAATCCCAACTCAGTCGGTCTTCACAGGAGAGGTGTTCCAACCCTCTGATCATCGTCATGTCCCTCCTCTGGATTCACTCCAGCAGATCCACATCCTTGTGTTGGGGGCCCCAAATGCAAATTAAATAGGGAAACAAACCCCAGTTCAATAAGAAGATAAAAATGTGTTCAGTATCACTTACCTTCCTATTTGGATCAAGGGTAGCTATAAAAATGCAGAGCAGAAAGTGTGGTTTTTATGGGTTAAGTTTATTCTTCCCTACAATATGGCCACAGTTTATTTCTCATCTCATGCACAAATAGGAGATCCAGTGCACTGCAGGCAAAACCCTCATACCAGAGCAGGGCAATTATGTCTTCATGTATGATTTATTTCAAATTAAGATGTTCTATAGTTGTTGATGTTTCTATAGTCAAAACAGGAAAATGGGATATTGCTGTGTCTGGGACTGTGCAGGAGACTGGAAGGGACTACAACAGAGCTGAAGAACTGTGAGCATAGTAGAGAAATAGGTCTAGAAGTGGCCTCAAGAAGGCCAGTTTGAAATCTGCTAACCAGAAGAAAATAGCTGAGGCAGGGAGAGACTTGATTAGTACAGAGGAAAACCTGAAGATTTGGAGAAAATTGTTTGATTTATCTGCTGTATGATTTTACCCAGTTTTAATCTGTTCAATGAGGCAGCCTCCAGCTCCTGTAGCAGAAGTTACTTTGGTCACAACACTGGTGTCTTCTGTGGTCTCTCTCTTCCTCAAAGTAATAATGAGCTGATTCAGTTACTTGGACTACCACTGGAGTAAACCTAGAGAGGCCCTTCAATGAGAAGGAAAAAGTCCTTCTGTGCTCCATGAGCCATGAGATAACAAGGTACTCAGACTGAGCTTCTTATCAGGGCAGCAGGAAAAAAGCAGCATGTGACATGTGAGGAGAGGAGAGACAGGAGAACTGGAGTTGGTCTAGTCCAAGACATGCGTTGCAGGGGCGGTGAGGACCAGGCTTGACGGCTTTGTAGCGCGCAGTCAGAGCTTCCTTTTGCGCAGGAGATGTGCAGATTCCTCTCTGCAAATTCAGTCCTGAGGCTGTGGCATGCAGAACAGGAGGTGTCTCTGTGTTTCCAGGAGTCATCACCACTACACAGAGTTTCGACCGGGAGCAGCAGAGGGAGTACACGCTGTCTGTTACTGCCACTGACCAGGCGCAGGAGCCGCTGATTGGCGTGTGCCAGGTCACCGTCCTCATTGCTGACGTCAACGACAACGATCCCAAGTTTGAGAACAGTCGCTATCAGTGTGAGTGTTACTGTGACTGCTTGTCCCAGTACTGCCACATGAACCTGGTTAGAAGGTTATTCCTTGTAACAGTGGTCAGTTTTTTAGGTGACCAATCTTCCTTTTTTGCCCATTAAGCCAATTACTGTTCAACCCATCGTCAGTGGAAATGTGCAGAATTAACCAGTCTCCTTTAGTCATTGCAGTTCTCTTAAAAACATTGACATCCTTCACTCCTACAGATGAGGCAGATCTGATCCCTTCTCTTTGCAGTTTTCTCTGCCCAGCTTTTCTCCACGCTGAATTTTTATTTGATGTCTCAAAACAAAACATGACATCCTAGCTGGGAATTCGTCAGCCTTGACTAGAAGCACAATTATCATCTGTGTCTCTGTAGCATAGCACCTCTGTTTGAATAGACTGAAGTGGCGTTAATGTCTTGCCAAACAGCACAAAATCCTTGGTTTCTAGGCCGCCTTTGGCTGGGAGCCAATGCCTGCTGTATCTGTCCTGCTGAGCTAGCTTTTCCCGTTTGCCCTGGTGACATTCCCTTTTTCATCCCCACATGATATGCTTTTTATCAGTCTTTCGTTTAATTTGACTTGATGCTTCTCCAGTAGAATCCTGCATTTCATTACACTTGGACTCTCTACATTTAATGTAATCCACAAGTCATGAGCATAATCTCTAGTTATTGGACTGGAACAGGTCCTTCCTTGCATAAACGCCTGAAAATGGAAAAAAAATTGTTGCTGATGCATCTGCCAACAACTTCATTTTGGAGGTTTTTTGTCACTTGTGTAGAAATGTCATGGAGGGCAAAGCAGTGAACAATGCCTTGTTAAAATGAAGATGGCTTGTAAGTAAATTGTCTTTAACATCACAGAGGCCAGCATTTTAGAAGGATTCAAAAATAGGTTGGATATTTATATTTTAGGACTTTAACGAGAAGTGAGCTTCTGGGAAAAAAGCTAAAAATACATCCACACTTCAGAATTATGCCCAAGGATAGAAAGAAAATTGTGTTGCACCTTTTAAAGTGTCTTGTAATGAGTAATTCTAAGTGCCAAATTGGTTAAAATGTGTAGATTTGAAATAGCCATTTCTACAGTCCTACCAGTGTCTTCTGCAAACCTGGCCAAAGCAGCACTGAGAAATTGAGTGGGAATGATCTCTCTGGAGAGAAATATTTTTGAGCAAAGCAGACAAGTCCTTGAGGTAAAGGTAATGTTTGTGCAAAGATGAGCCTTTCTATTCTACCATCACACATGTCCTTCAGGTGAAACTGCCCAGGATTTTTCTTTTTCAAAAGCTGTTAAGCTGAGAGGTTGCATTTGTAATTATGGTGGCTTCAGCACTTCTGAGGAACAGGCAGATTTTTTTCTTTTTTCATGAACACAGGGTACCAGCAAAAGTTCTGAAGCAAAGGCAGCTCTTTGAGATGGCAAAACTGCAGATAATGAGGTCACGTTATGCCTCGCACTTTCCCAGCATCTCTACATAAGTAATCAATGCTTGAACGTCACAGAATTAAAAATAGCTTATTCCCTAACAAGATCAAATGCCATTAGTCATAGGTTTCTATTCGTCCTGGAAACTGCTGGTTCTTTATTCTCAGCTCTAGTATGTTGGTCAAATCCCTAATCTAGCCATGCATCTTATCATCTGCCTGCAAAACAGACATTAAAGAAATGCTTAACTCCCTGTAGTAGGGATGGTGCAGTAAATGTTAGAGTTGTGTCAGCAGCAAGCAAAGCACACGAAATGAGAGAGTACAGCCCTTCCAAGTAATTTTGTTTTTTTCTTACAATGCAATTTAACAGAATTTGGCTGTTAAAGACAGCATAAATACATAGGCAAAAAGCGTAAACACAAAAAAGGAGTATTTTACAGTGTTTTTTAGCAATTAATTCAATTTTCATTAATCTATCTTAGTGCTGGTAAATTTCTTTTGAGAATAGCTTTGTCTGTTACTTACATACCAAAGACAAGAATCCCTGGACAATTAAATGACACAGGGCTGAGTGAAGCCAGTTAAATCTCAAATTATTGTTCATGGAGCAAGTGGTTGTTGTGGTTTAAAGTTGTACTGCTCCACTGCTACAGACTGTAGACATTTAGGAAGACCAAAACAGAAAACATGACCACTCCTTAAATAATGTGCAGTTCTGATTATCCCACCTCAAAAATCCTAAAGGAGACACATATAAGGGAGGTCAAAGATATGAAATAGTTTCTGAACAAGACATGAATTAATAGACTGTCTGGGTTGCCTAAACCCAACTGCAACAGCCTTCCCACTGTCAGGGCCGTTTTAATACACTGAGGCTGATGGAGCCTTAGTGCAAGGAAACAGCTCAAAAACAGAGTCAGGCAAGCACACATAGCTGCTTGGAGGAGGAATTGGGACTGGATGGCTGAGGATAGAGGGAAGAGCTGGACCGAAAATCAGTGCAATGTAAAGATGAGTGTGGAAGAAAGGCAGCTGGCAGGGATGCAATAGCTTCGTATAAAACTGTGCCTCACAGAGTGGAGGGCAGCAGGAAATGACTGCTCATGATTTCCCATAATTTTTTTGGTGTCCCTTCCGGAAACCAGGCTTTAGGAAGACAAAATTAATTACTCTTATGTGCAATGGGCTCTTCAAATGCGTGACTCTGCCACCAGATTTTTAGATAACAATTATCGAAGCAGGTTCAAAGAAGGATTGGTCTGTCTAGAACTATGGGCAGAAAGACACGACCTCTGTCACAGGTGGTTTTCTGGGAACAGGGAGTGAATCCTAAGGAAAGGGATATACATAAAATGATCATTGCCATTGCCCTGGGTAGCTTCTCCAGAACACTGGGGTGTTGGAGGCATTTTCGCTGTGACCTGAGTCTTTATGCTTTGGAATTACCTAGTGCCTCCCACTGGCAGTGCTGCCGGCACCACTCATATTCAAGATTAATTCAATTCACACAGAATTCCCTTTGATGCCAACCTGCTTTTATCATCAGCTGAGCCCAGCAGGCTGGGCTGTGATCCGAAGCAGTGGGCATGCGAGCAGCTGTGGGGTTTGCCAGCACCGCCATGGAGAGGCACAAGTGCTGGCAGCAGCAGTGTCAGTAAATCCGCATCACCAGCAGCTCACTTAACAACCCAGTGTGGCAGGGGAGAGGGAAGGGGAAGCTAAAAGAGGACTATAAACACTGTTGATGGCATTACTTTATAATCTGCCTTAGTACAGAAACTTTTAATCTCCCGTGAAGGGAACAATGATATTTTACAGGGGTGTTTCTTTACACGTACAGCCTGATAAACCAGAGCAGACCTGCTGACAATACCTTTGTCTTTTCAAAGACTTCCTTAGCGAAGACACTCCAGTGGGGACGAGTTTCCTCCGAGTTGCAGCTCACGACAGTGACCAGGGTGTGAATGCTGCTGTCACATACTCAATGTTAGAGCATCAACTGGAATACTTCCAGATCAACCCCAGCACAGGCTGGGTGTATGTGAATTGCCCGCTACCCCAGGTAATGTGAAGTTCTGCTTGGAACAGAGCAACATCCAACCCCTCTAATCCATTGCAGAGGGTTAATTGCAACCTCTTGGTTTGTACAAAATGGTTTTCAAGCATCCTCTATCTTTGTTTCATAGACAATGCGCATTAGCCGCTATATTGTAGCGACAGATGGTGGGAACAGAAGCAGCACCGTGGAGCTGAAGGTGACTGTCACTAGTGCAATGAGCCAGCCACCCCAGTGGGAGCAGAGCACATACTGGGTAACCATCCCCGAAAACACCATTCGTGACACCAAGATTGTGGTATGTTAGAAGTGTAATTACTTCCCTCTCTCTTCATTTCCGCTTCTTCCTCTGTTGTGCTCTAAGTCAGAAGCACGCGGATGCCCGCTCTGCAGCCTTACTGCCTTGCACTGTTCCCGTATGACCTTTCACTGCTGTGTACCCCATTAGAGTTTGTCAGACGTACCTGTCACAGAATAGGCTGGCATTTCAGCTGGCAGCAGTTTTCCCAGTGAGCTCTTACATGAATGGCCCTCAGAGTATGCTTCCACAGGAGCAAGACTTGTGCGCTGCCAGATTGGGAAATCCATGAGTGCTCCCACCAAGAGCCAGCTCCTCACTCCTCCATACTCAGTGGGCTGTGCTACCTGCTTGCGTTTTTCTTACAGCTTTTCTCAGTTTAGCATGGGAGCATGCAGTGGTATAGTTTGCTTTGGGCTCTTCCAACTCAAACCAATTCCTTTTTAACCCATACAGATTTAGTCTTTAAGGACAGTGCCTTCCATATATTGCCAAATAATTCCAGCTTTTCTCAGTTTAGCACGGGAGCATGCAGTGGTATAGTTTGCTTTGGGCTCTTCCAACTCAAACCAATTCCTTTTTAACCCATACAGATTTAGTCTTTAAGGACAGTGCCTTCCATATATTGCCAAATAATTCCTGCCTTTCTCCTCCTGCATGTAATATTCAAGCACTTGCAAACAATTTAGGGTTTGGTTTTTTTCTTTTTTTCTGTAACTTGCTGGGTAAAATGTACAACTCAATGGAGAAATGGTCTCCTTATGGATCAGTTTTGCTTTGGAAGGAGGAGAGAGGAGGTATTTCCTTTAGCTGTGCTGCAGTTCTGGCTTGGCACATTTACAGGCAGGTGAATTTCCTGTTGATTAAAGACCTGCCTCAAACCTAGATATTGTAAAATAAAACTCAGCTCTGTAAACTGTTTCTATTTTGTCTGTTACTCGAGTCGTACAGGCATGTATGTTCTTGGAGAACATACATGTATGCATGTTTTTGCCATCAAACTCAACACTTAACACTTGCAACCCCGTGCTTCATGAATATATGTGGTGGCTCTTTTCTTCTTCAGACCGTCAAAGCCACATCCCCCCTTGGTGATCCCAGGGTTACGTATAATCTGGAGGAGGGTCAAGTTCCAGAGACTAACATGCCAGTTCGTTTCTATCTGAAGCCAAACAGAGCTGATGGATCTGCTTCTCTTCTAGTCGCTGAACCACTTGACTTTGAGACAACTAAGTTTTTCACCCTGACAGTCCGGGCACAAAATGTAGCAATGACTCCTTTAGCTTCCTTTGCGACTGTTTGTGTGAACGTAACAGGTAAGCTTTGCTGCTGTTCAGAACAATATTCTTGTTACTTTTAGTATAATGCCATGAATTAAGGTAACATCCATTAAATGCCAAGCCACCTCAGAATGCTTTGTACACTTCTATACTGTAAAAAGGTGTGCACTCATTAAAAAGGTCTGAGACAATTCCTAAGTACAGCTATCAAATGTGGAGATGTGGTAGTGCAAAAATGTGCTGTCTGAATGTTTAGGCAGCACTAGTGCCTCGTTCTGTAAAGGTAATTAGAAAGATTTTCTTTCGAAAGGAAGAAAAATCTGGTAATTATTCCCAAGCTATTGAAGGGAGATGAGTATTACTGGAAATAATCTGTGCTATAGAAAGAGAAACAGCCCAGATAGGCTGGGTTTGTGTTGGATATCTGTTTAGGGTTTTTTGTTACTTTCAGAATTTTCCATTTCACACTGAGATTTAAACTATAGAATTGAAAGGGTCCTTATGATAGATGCAATTTTCAAAAATTTGATCCAACCCTCCTTATAGTAGGATGTTTTCGTAAGGCTCTGTTCCTGTAGATCCACATAAAACTATAAATCTGATATTAATCCCTGCTTTTTGCAGGATTAGTGGAGTTACTTTTTTTAGGCAGAAGTTCAGATGAAAATATGAATAAATGAAGTCTCCAGCAAAAACATTTGTCTTGCCCACCACCATGGAAATGAGAATAGGGTAGTAATTTGAAAGGGAATCCAACTTTCCTGCTTCAGTTTATCACAGCGTTGTCCTGTCTTTTACAATCCACCAATGCAAAACCCCTTCAGGCTGTAGAGCAGGGTCTGAGCCTCGCTGGAGGTCAGGGACCCTGTCCCCAAAGGTTTTTCCTATAGTGCAGGTATTGGTACCAAAATTTGGCAGAAACTTCATTCTGCTCGCAAGAAAAAATCATTTTAGAGTAACTTAGCTGTGGATGAAAGCTCTCCTGGTCCTGGCATTCATGGGCTTGGTATATCTCTGGTCAAATCATTAGTCAGTATCTCAGTTGAGATTAGGCCACTGTCTCCCAGCAAATGCCCAGTGTCTATAAAATGCCTCCTGACTGCTACTCCACAAATGGGAAAACCCAAAGCTACAAACAATGTAAGTTCTTCCTCCAAGCAAAGTACAACTGTGGGGGGAAAAAAAACAGACAAAAAAAGTCTTCAGATATTTTCTTACCATGATCCTCATCACCTCCTTTTTCAGATGTCAATGATAATGTTCCATTCTTCATGTCTTCTAACTACGAGGTGTCTGTGCCAGAAGGAGCTGATGTTGGCACGTCGGTGGTTCAGGTGTTAGCTATGGACTTGGATTCCAGCCTACATGGAGAGGTTTGACCTTACTTCCAACTCTTTTCCTCACAATACTCAAGTTGTAGCATTGTAATTAGTGAGAATGTGCAGTCAGCAGATGGCAGGGTAATGAGCCACCAGCACTTCTTACAGCACTTGTCAAGCATTTGTCTGTCTCAGGCCTGGTGTGCATAAGCCGGGATGCAGGCAGAGAAGATGCTGCTCATGATCTCAGGGTCCTGCTTCGTCCCTGATCCTGTAACCATGACAAAGCACTGCTGCATGATTCTCAGGGCTGCTCCCATGACAAGACATGTGGATGTGGCTGCAGGACATGTTTCCAAACTCTTGCCTCTTCAACTCATTTTTTAATTGACCGTCAGTGATTATTGTCAGTTATTCGCAACCATTTAAATATGGTCAATTAAATGCCATCATTGGTCTAACCAACATTTGACCATCATAATAATAATGACCCAACCCTAGGAAAAAGCAGAATTCTGACGTAAATTGCTCATTTTCTTTGCATTTTCCTGAGCCATTTCTAAAAATCCTACTGGCTCTTCTGTGAAGAAACTCTAGCTAGTGGAAATCTGCTGTTCTGGAACTGTCATTTTGCAGCTTCTGAAGAGCCGCCTGTGTGGTAGAACAGCCTGGTGGTGCTCTGGGCATGACTTGGGGGTGGGGATGGAAATGGAGTTTTTTTCAGAGAATGAAGGGAAAATTAATAAAGGGAAAAATGTGTATAGCTGTCATTGGTGGAGGTTTTCATTTATTCAGTCTTGTTGAACAGGACCCAAATTTATTAGCTTTTTTTGGGGGGGGGGGGGGNGAAGCACAGTGGATTACTAGAAGCTGAGGAGACACCAGGGAAAATGCCAGTCCATACATTTTCTCTCCTGTATTCATGATCTTTCTTAACTGGTCCTACTGGCCACTGTTGGAAATAAGATGCTAGGCTGGATGTGCCTTGAAATCACTGTTTCAAGTACAGATGTTCTTCTGTTTGAGAATTCTGCACTTTTTATATCAAAATGAACAAAAGACTTAGAAAAATTATGTTCAGATGATCTGTCTTTCCTCAGAATGTTGCTACTTTGCAGACAGAACCAGGAGGCCACTGAGGAAGTGGCAGGTCACAGCACTTGGACATACAAATGAAATTTGAAAATGTAACCTCTTTTAACTATTTCCTTTTTAGGTTCACTACTTAATATTAAAAGATGCCAATGAGGATTACCAGTTCTTCACCATTGAACCTGAGACAGGAATTATTTCCACCCAGGCATCTTTTGACAGAGAGAAAAGAGCCTCTTACTTGATTGAAGTTCAGTCTCAGGACTCATCAGAATCTGCTAGACCTGGTGTTCATGGGCAGCCCAACACAGGTAAAACTAAGAAGGAATTCTATGTTGGGCTCTTTAACTTTCATAGGCTTGGCAGGTATGTGAGCTGTTTGGAATAATACAAGGTATTCCACCTCTGCCATTTCTACTCTGTGTGTTCCTCTTGCATCTCCTTCTTAGACACAGCCTACGTAAGGATTTTTGTCAGCGATGTGAATGACAATTCTCCGGCATTTCCTCGGTCAGTGTATGAGGTCAGCATAGATGAGGACAGGGATGTTGGAAGTCCTGTTATGACAGCAACAGCAGATGATCAAGATGAGGGTGAGTAGACCCTGCATGTCTTTTAAAGTCCTTTTGGTGTTAATGCGTGTTTGTGTGTAAGGCTACTTCCTTCACGGACAAACAATTCTCTGCATTCAGGAGACAATTACACATTTCAAGCACTTGAAAGTGAGGAGAGAAGTTCTGCGCACATGTGAGCATTTTCTTTAATTAGGTGCTCAGGTTTGTAGTGCAAAGGTTAAGCTACCTGGGAATCTCTTTGGGGCAGAATGAAATCACCTGGAATCACAACACTGCTATAACTTCACACTCACTCTTTCCTGAGCACATGCTTGCTTTTTGCTGACTCCCGTGCTTTCTAGATCTCCATAGGAGTCCGTTTTATTTACCACTATTGTAAGAAAATCAAATGTGTGCTTTTTGGTGGGTTAGTGGGTTGAATATGCTTGTGTAAGAATCTGACAAACAGTGGAAAATGTGGGATGACATGGCCAGAAATAAAGTCAGGAAGAAAGGGATAGTCAGACCTTCTGTTTGGCCTCACACCGACACCATCTCTGATGGTGTGAAGCTGCCCCTAGAGTGTGGTGAGACCAGATGGGCTGAGCCAGTCCAACAGCATGTCAGTCCCTGTCTTTGCTTTTTTGCTACTTTCATGAGCTGGTCCAGCTCAACTTGCTCAAGAGAAACAAACCTATTGAATAAAAGAAGGCAAGCTGGTGACAGAGCCCAAATGAGAACAGAGGGACATGTTGGTGGGAGCAGGTGAGAGCTGGCCATTCCTTTCAGTGGCAGTGCTGCAATGCCTGTGCCTCTTAGTGCCCATGAGGGAGGTGTAAAGAGGCCATTTGAAACCAGCTGCTGCACTTGGGAGGATTTGACAAAAGCTACTAGCAAGGTGATGCTCAAACTCTTGCTGCAAAGGCAGTTAAGTCCTTCCAAGCACTAATGTTGAGCACAGTCTTTTCACTTTCTAGCCATCCACGTTGCTCTAATCTTCTCATCTACAGCTGACTCACAACTTAAAAAGCTGAATGTTCTTTTTGCTCCTAGCAGTTCAGCTATTTAATTTGGGAAATGACTTTGTATACTGGAATGCACTGTCATGTATTTTTTAGCTTTCCAAATAAGTAAACAGGGAGCACTAAACTATTTGTTGTTGTTCCTAAAAGTTTTGCAGCAATCAAACAACTGCTGTTGTACAGGTGGAATGTTCTGAGATGAATTTTTGCTCAAAATAGAGGACTTCTGTTATATTTTAGCACCACCCAGTGGTTTAAAAGAAGTTAAGGAATGTTGGCATTTAAAATGAGAGGCTTAGGAAACATTGAGTAAAAATAGATTCTAGTGTTTTCATAGTATGTCATTTTTTTATTATTGGCAAATGAATGCTCAATAATTTAGAGGCACACAATTCTTCCATTATCAATCAACAGACGTTTGTCCACATCTGTAAATTATACCTGTAAATATAAATGCAGACCTAGCCTCCCATCTACCATACACAAACCCTTCAAATGTGTGAGATAAAACATAAAAACATACACAGAATTATCTGTGTGTGTTTTTATTTTTTATCTCACACGCACTGTAACAGTCTGGGCAAATAAGGTTTCTCTTGGATACATGTCCATTGTGCATATCTGGACTGAGCATTCACAGAGTGAACAGGCAACAATTGTTTCTTTCTCTTATAGGTGCAAATGCTAAACTAAGGTATCAGATCACTTCAGGAAATGTGAAAGGGGTGTTTGATGTGGAACCTGAGATTGGAACTGTCTTCATTTCTCAGCCTCTGGATTATGAACAAGAACAACATTATGAGCTCCGGCTTGTAGCTTCTGATGGAAAATGGGAAAACCACACTCTTATCATCATCAATGTTGTCAATAAGAATGATGAAGCACCAGTCTTCACTCAGAATGAATACCAGGGCAGTGTCTTGGAGGAGCTCACAGATCTGCCTGTACTTGTCCTAAAGGTAAAGCAGTTTCCACAAAGCAGGGCAAAACCTGTCTTTGTGTTCAGCTCAATCCCATCCATTCACACAAATCTAAAAAATAGTTTATTTAGGGCGGCTGAGGCCTGGTATTAGGACTTAGCTAGCAACTTTCTGTACAGAATAGAATAAAGCAAGCCTGGTAATTTTGCATGGTGGACTTGCTCTTTTGACCAGCATAAATAACAATTGGATTTGACGATCTTAAGGGTCTTTTCTAAACTGATTCTAAAATTATGTGATTCTAAATATTGAAAAATGTGATGACTTTCCTTTACGAAGAAGATTTGGCACATTTTGGGTAGCTGTATAAGCACAGAATGGTTGGCATGTATACCCCATGCATGTAATGGTTAAATTTAAACTACCGAATAAATATTACCAGGGATTGTCCTTTGACTCCAGCTCAATCATCTTCATTGTTTTGTTGTTAGAGCAGTTCTTGGTAGGCCCAACTAGCAATCTCCCAAACAGTCCCTGGATGCAAATCAGGAGCTGGGAGTTCTCTCTGGCCTGTGCTGATCATCAGCTTGGATGTATGGCCTGTTTTCAGAGCATTCTGTTCACTTAGAGAGAATCAGCCTCTGCTTGCATTTGTATGCCAGCTCCAAAGAATTTCACAATAAATATTTGCTCAGCAGAACTGTTATTATTTTCACTTGATTCTTCCTACAGTTTTTTCCTCTTTCCAAAGATACTGGGAAGTAGAGTATACTAGTCTGTCAAAACGTCCTCTTTTTGTTTCTCTAGGCTGTGCATGATGTTTATTGAAAGAGTACTTAAATGACTCAAACCAGTAGATGCTTGCTGTTGAAATGCATACTGTTCATTTAGCTTTCACTGTATCAGCTGCCATCAATAAGAGAACAGTGATTTCCTCTTTTCTTTAACATAAACACTTGCCTGCTGTGGCTTGTTCCAGGTTTCTGCAACAGATCCCGACCAGGCAGCAGATCAAAATGCCATTATCTATTCCCTGCACGGACAGGGGGCCAGCAGCGAATTCAGCATCAATGAGAACACAGGTGAGATCAGCGCACATAAAAGGTTAGACCGTGAGAAGCGATCAACGTGGCGCTTTCTCGTTCTTGCAACAGATGAGGGCGGAGAGGGACTGACCGGCTTTGCAGATGTGATCATAGAAGTGAGGGACGTGAACGACAACGCACCCCTTTTCCTCTGTGTGTCAGACGGCTGTTTCACAGGCCACATCCCTGAGGACTCTCCAGCTGACACTCCTATCATGGAAATGACAGCAGTGGACCTTGATGACCCAAAGGCTGGTATAAATGCTGTGCTAACATACAGTATCATTCAGAATGTCAAAAATGAAATTAATTTGAACTTGTTCTCAATTGATTCAGTTAGTGGCACCATCTCTACAGTGCTTGGGTCCCTGGACCGGGAGAAGGAAGACAAGTACCTAGTGGTGGTTGAGGCCAGAGATGGAGGAGGGCTCACTGGGACAGGTACCGCCACTATTTTGGTGACTGACGTAAATGATCATGCTCCAGTCTTCCTGCAAAGGATTTACACAGCATTTGTCTCTGAGAATGCAAGTATTAACACTGAGGTCGTGATGGTGTCTGTTGTGGACAGAGATGAGGGAGAAAATGCCATGGTGACATTCAGCATCATTGATGGGGACAATGACCACAAGTTCTCCATAGAGACAGATGAAGTCAACAACTGTGGGTTTATCCGACTACGCAAACAGATTGACTTTGAGAAGCCTCATGAGAGGGTATTCAATTTGACTGTGAAAGCAGAGGACATGGATTTCTTCAGCATCGCTCACTGTGTGATCTATGTGGAGGACTCGAATGATCATGCTCCTGTCTTCTATCCTCAGTTCTATGAAGTGGCTGCACTGGGAGAAGATGTACCAGTTGGCACCAAAGTTATTCAGGTTTCTGCTGTTGACTTGGACTCTGGCCTGAATGGAAGGTTTTCTTTCCACCTGCTAAACAAGTCTGATCCAGGTGGCCAGTTCTCTTTGGCTAGCGATGGATGGCTGATGGTTGCAGGATTGCTGGATCATGAGACAGTGCCACAGTACCAACTCATTGTCATTGCCACTGATATGGGGCAGCCCCCTCTGACTGGCAGTGCCACTGTTTTAGTGAGTCTGCAGGATGTAAATGACAATGGGCCAGAGTTCGAGGCACATTATAACCCAGTGGTCTGGGAAAACACAGCTTCTCCACAGGTCGTCCAAATGAACGAGACCTCCACACTGCTGTATGCCAAGGACCGAGACACTGCTGCGAATGGAGCGCCTTTCTCCTTTCACCTTCTCAGTGATTTCGATAGCCTGACCAGCTTCAGCTTGCAGGACTTCCACAACGGAAGTGCCATGCTCACCGCACTGCGTACCTTTGACAGGGAAGTGCACAAGGCGTTCTACCTGCCCATCCTGATCACAGACAGCGGGATCCCGCCCATGAGCTCCACCAACACACTGACTGTGAACATTGGGGACCAAAATGACCACCCGCATTCTGCTGGCTACATGGAATGTCTCATTTACAGCTATGATGGTAAATCTCTCCCTGATGTTTGCTTCCAAGTGCGACATAAGGTCAAAAGAGGCAGCTGTGAGTTTCACAGGAGGACTCTGTCCAGTTCCACATAAGCTGTTAGTAAAGGGGGTGCTGAAGTTTGCTTAAACCCCAACAGAGAGCAGTAGGTATGTGGGGCATAGGATTCTGGACCACTTGATTTGTGGAAGAGAGTCAGCCTTGAAGAATGAGCATAACTGGCTGCTTTTCTTGGCACCTTTCTATATCAAACTTGAGTAATGATCTCTTGGTTTCAGATACAGTTTTTCAGCAGCATTAACATTTCAGGGAAAAAAAGATTACTGAAGTTCATAATGATGCTGAGAACCTTCTTTCTCCTCCTTAAACCTTTTTCCTTCTCTAGACTGAATTGAGTTTTAGCAAATACACTTAAGCTGCACTCATATGTAAACTGCTGAAACCATCTAAGTCTTCAGCTGACAAATGCTGTTAAGGGGGAATTTTCTGTGAATGCTGGCTGCAGGCAGTATAAGAGCAGCCGTCTTTCCCTTCTTGCTTTGGAAATTAGGTAGCAGTATTCTTGTGATCTGCTTCCCCTCATAATAAGCCCAACAGCAAAATAAACCAAACAGGTAAAAAGGTTTTGAGATGCTTGCATCCATTTTGGCTCAGGGCATTCCTTCCCCTTCTACTCTGCTCTGTGTCCTATGGTTTGATAGCACATTAAATAGATTGTTTGCTGTGGGCGCACTAGGAACTACTTCTGAGTAGATGCTGTTCACGTTTATTTGTACTAAAACGTTCTGCCTATTGCGTGATTAGTCAGGTTCAGCTTATTGTTAAGTTGAAGCCAAGTCTGTTTCTATGTGCGGAGAAACTCTGCCTGTAGGTTAAATACCAAATATTCTCATTAAGCCTGAATTCCATTTCCATTGTTTCTTTAAAATCATTGGTACTTTGGTTAATTTCTGGGAGGGACGATTCAAGACCTCAGATCTTTGATTAATTAAAATATAAAGGAGAGACAGAATCAGAAGGCTACTATCACATTGTATGTTGCATTCATATACTGTGGGAATCAAACACCAGGGCATCCTATATACTGTCTCCTGCAAAATACCCAGTGAATGTTGCCATGGTTGCCAGAGAGGTACAGTTTTCTCTCGTGTTCTGTTCCTCAGTTGTCAGGGTTTGTACCGTTCCTTGTCACAAGGTGAAGTCCCATATTTATCCTCTTTGTGTATCCTCGATTCTTTACACAGTAGATTTATAAATTCAGATATCTATGGACCTTTCCTTCAGAAGTAAGTTTTGTAAATCTAGAAAATACTAATTTGTGACTTTTGCTGAGAGGATGCAAAACCAGCAGAATACATGCTGCTTTCCACCTTACCCCAAAGTCTCACCATTTACTCAAAATAATCCTGGTTACTGTATTTTGGACATCCTCTCTATCTTGCTGTAATTTCTATCTTGCTGTAATTGCTATTGTTTTCTGCCCTTTGTAACCCAGTCTGCATTTTGGTTGTTTATCCTGCTAAACACCAATCCCTGTCTAAACCACTTTGTAAGTTGGTTGGATAATGCAGATAAAATAATGAAAATTCTCAGAGGTGGCTTTTCTTTTTTCCTTCCCATTGCTTTTCATTGCAGCCACCTGTAGAATTAAATCAATGTGGCCATACAGCAAACATCTGATAAGCAGGGCACCAGATGTGCAAACTGGTGCACATCTCTGGAGAACTACCACAACTATTTTTCTAGAGGTCTTAGGCTTACAACACGTGTGCTTAGACCAGTACATGTTTGTGTTCATGTGAGAGGTCTGACTGTGCCATTTGTGTGCTATGTTGTTCTAGGTATTCTCCCCACAACTGTCCTGGGCCAGGTCAGTGCCCCCGATGCTGATGACTGGGATCGCAAAATCTACCAATTTGAAGGGAAAACATCAAGGTATTTGGAGAGAAAAATGGGAGTTGTGATGCCTAAGGCATCAGTTGTGTAAATTTTATGGGAAAATTGACCAGACACAAAATCATAGCAAGTATTTACACTGACTTTTTTTTGAAAACAAGAGTGCAAAAGCATTTTATTGGTTAGACGCTTCTGTGTGTAGATCTCCAAGAGCCCTTCTGAATGTGAGACTGCAGTAAATAACACTGCCTGCCAAACCAGTCTGCTTCCCATTGCCTTATGGGCCAGAATACTAAATTCCTGTTCACAGTCATACCCATAATCTGTATCAGTGAGCTGCTACAGAAATACCCATGAACTTCCAGATTCCTCCATCCAAGCTCCTGGTATTTCCATGTCACTGCTGGTTTTAAGACCTTATTTATATTGAATGTGTAGGCTTGGGAGTGTCTGGATTGTGACTGGGGCTGAGATGTACATGTGCCACTCAGGGGTTTTGGCAGAGGTGTCACTCTCAGTGAATGTATCTACACTAGGAGTTTGCACAGTTTCCAAAGTTACGGCTTTTTCAGCCTTAGTCTTCCTACGCAGTTAATACAGCATAGCAGCAGGAAGAAACCTTCTTGGTATACTGGTGAAGAGTCATTAGGAGCCAACAGGAGGCAATTTAAAAAAGTTCTGTTCTGCTCTGTCCGTTCATGAGGGAACACATCTGCTTTCTTTGATAAATAGAAAGTGGTTCAGAAAAACTATCAGTGATGATAATTAGTACTTAGTTTTTGAACTTCTCATAGCTTGTTCCTTGGCTTAACTCTTATTACAGGTACTTTATCCTTAATGATAACTCAGGTTTGCTGACAATTAAAGAAGGAACCCCACCAGGAACATACAACGTAAGAGTTAGAGTCATTGACGGAGTCTGGCCAGATGTTACCTCGACTGCAAAGGTTATCGTGAAGGAAATCAAAGATGATGCCCTCCGTAATGCTGGTTCTGTACGAATAAAAGGTTCGTACCTTGAGAAAATGTGCTAAAGTATGGTCTATGTCTTTAATGTTACTGCTGTGATACTTAGAATTCTGCTTAGAATGCTCTTAGACCTGTCGGAGAATTAATAGTTTTCTAGGTAAGGGTTTGAAAATGCATCTTTGTATGTTCCTCTGATGCTGCATGTGAAGGAACATCTACGGAGAAAAAAAGACAGCAAGGAAAATGTCTGATTTCTACATCAACTTTTAAAAACCCCAGCAACTTATATTTCAGAAGAAAACTTGTATTCAAACAAGTGTCTGCTTGAAATTCACCAAATTCTTTCAACCTTTGTGAAAAACGTAAAATCTTCTTAAACATGTTTCTGATTTTAAAAATAATTTTAAAAACAAATTACAAATTAATAAAAGTCAAAGAGTTTCAGAACACACATGCTTAGCAGAAGGAAGCACAGAAAATTTCAGAGCCTAAACATGAAAATACTCCTGAATTTGAAGATAAGTCCATTTTCTGCAACCTTAATATTTATTCTGTGTTGCTCCTCTCTTCGGTTGCTACAACAGTTGCAAGAAATATGTGTGTTAAGTTATCAACTTCTATTACAGGTATCACACCAGAGGAGTTCATATCCCAATCTCCTGAAAAACAAAGTAAATACTACCAGATGAAGAAGCTGCTTTCAGAAATTATCTCAGTTCAACTGGAAAATGTTCACATTTTCAGTGTGCTGAATAGCCCAAGTCCAACCCGAGGGGTTGATGTTTGGTTTGCAGTTTATGGTCCACCTTATTATAAAGCAGAAAAACTTAATGGCAATGTAGCAGCTTCCAGAGCATGGGTAAGTATCCATCCTGTGTATGAAACCACAGCATCTTCTTACTGTGTCTGTTCAGGTAATGCCCATTGCCTAGTGAATGTGAACAATTAGAATGATTGAGGGAGTAATGTGTGAGGAAAATAGATGGTTCTAATCAGTAAAATCAAACAATCCTTTTGCACTTATACTAAAAGTTTCAAATAGGAGTGTTTTGAAAGCCAGACTCCAAACACATATTAAGTCACCTAAACACAATAAGCTTTTAGGACAGTGAACATGTTTTTCCTATTGAAAAGACTGTAAAACTCTGTATAAAGAATGTGTTTGGCTGTTGCCTTTCTACATGATGCCTTAATGTTTCAATTTTTAGTTCTCTAGTTCAAACTCACAAACCAGTCAAATATTTCGAGTTTCTAAACTTAAGAAAGCAAAGCAGTAAAAGAGCCACTCTCCAGTAGAAAACCAGGTTGGAAATGTGTGTTTAAAATTTAGTAAAGTTCCTTCCCCTCTTGCAAAAAAAAATTTGAAAAGAGTTAAATTGTTTGCTCTGTTGGAAACATGTTTGGTGCAGAACTGTAGCAACTCATTCTTGCCAGAAAAGATATTTCTTCACTATCCAATGCCAATTCCCAGTATTTTTAAGTCAGAAGTTAAATATAGAAGAAGTTAAAAATATAGTTCAGATGCTGTGTAAATAATGCATCAGAACCATTAGTGATAAAAATTTATCCACTCAGTCTCTAATGAATATTGACAGAATTTTTGCCCTTGACATGCTTATTCATGCTGTAATTGACTTACACCAAGGTCTTGGCCTTAACAGATGCCAGACTGAGCTGCCTTTGGCTATATAGGGTGAGGTAGACATTGGAAGGCATTGGCACAGCAGCCAGTTTTGGAAATAAATTAGACTTGGGCTTTTCTTTGCTGTCATTGGTGAACTTTGTGGAAGAGTCTGGTGAATGCAACTAATTGTTCTTCACAGTTGGAAAGCATTCTGGACATAAATATCACCCAGATTGGCATTGATGAATGTGTGACTGCAGACTGCACTCACAGCAGCGGATGCATCAGTAAGCATGAACAGACCCATATACCAACCATAACCACAGCTGGAAGCGTTTCACTGGTGTCTGTGACAGTCCTGAGTCATGCTGTGTGTGGCTGTGCTGCTCGGGAGAATCCTCATCTTTCCTGCTCCTCATACCAGACAAACCCTTGTCTCAACGGTGGCACATGTGCAGATACTGATATGGGCTACAGGTTGGTAAAGCTTCATCTGGTGTGCAAACAAAATGCATGTAGTGCAGTCTGTAAGGAGGATGAGTCAAAGCTTCAGGAACCATCATTGCATGTCTTCTCACTGTGGCAGATCTAAGGTTTGTTATACTTCACACACAGGTCTTGCAAAAGAACCTCTGTTTTCAGGTACATATATTTTACATTCAACATAGTCTCCAGGAAAACATTGGGAATATTCCAGGCTGCACCAGTTCCATTAATGCCACCCTGCAAAATGCTCTTAGTTTGTGCAGCCTGCCTTAAACGTTTTAATGTGTTAAACATCTTAATCATATCCTTTTTGTCACTTAATATCCTCTTTCCCACATTTCTTGCCTCATTTGTTTCTCCAAGACTGAGATTTCGTAGATAATACAGTATAAAGATGAAAAAAATTATGGGACTGTACTAGCTGAGAATTAGCCTGGTCCCCTTCCAGAATGTGATTTCAGCATGTTTGCTTAAAAATAATCATCCCAACATAGGAAAGCAGAAACACTGGGCAGCCTCTTCATAGCACTCTTGGTATGGGTGACTCGACTCAGACTGAAGCTGCAGAAGATCTTGTCATGCTGAAGTTCTCAGTCTGACATTGCTGCTCAGGTGTAATCAGACAGGGAAATTTTGCTTCCCAGAAACTCTAGGTAGGCTCTGCCGCCTATAATTTGTTCAGCTCTGAGGTTTCTTTGCTTCTGCTCCATTTTCAGTAGCTTTGTGTGTTGTCTTTTCCTACATCCTACCCCCGTCATTCTGCTCTCAGTAGGTACTAGCAATCTATGGGAAACAGAAACTAAGACATAGGAGCCCAGCTGATTTCTCTTCCTGTCTTTCTGCCCATTTCTGTTGTTACTTTGGTTTCCCACTTACAGGTTCTGTTGTTGTCGTGGTGTGGCTACTCTTCTCTACAGAGTATTAAGGAAAGAACTGCAAGCATCTATTGTTTGATAGCGTAAAAGAAATAAACTAGCAAGTATCTTGCAATAAGAGTGAAGATGTCAAGATCTATGACTGCCGCACCTCACTTTTTCTGGGTGATATTACCTTCCCACACCCTTCCTGCGGAGACCCTGATTGGACACAAGCAGAAATTTTTTCCCACTGAAAATAATCAACCATTGTATTAATCTCCCCAGGGAAGTGGTGATTAACCCAACAATGGGCATTTTTGAGATTCGACTACTGGGATGCTGGGCCATCTTGTCTAGATAATTCTTCTGCCAAGAAAAGTTATACTTGAGGCCCTTCCAGCCTGGCATTCTATGATTCTGTGATTCCTTTGCTTTTCCTCTCAGCATTATAAAGTCTTCAAACAAGCTGATAACTAAGCCTAGTGAAAAGCATGTTTTTCTTTTTTTCTGCTGAAGAGATAAGAGGTTTTCATGGGCTTTATATATTACAACAGGTCCATCATTTACTCACAGAATACTCTTGCATAGACATATTATAATTTAGACTAAATTTATATTGTGTTAGTACAAACAAGTCAAAACATTTTTTGACAGAAGTTTTGCTAGTGCTTTACCTGTACTATGGCCTAGGGAACATGGGGTCCTGTGTTTCAAGTGGAGAGTCCTGTTGTCAGAAGAGACCTTTGCATCCTCTGTTTGCATGGTGGATATTTGCTTTTATTTTTTTATTTAATAGATGCAAATGTGCTGCAAATTTTCATGGACCAGACTGCCAGCAGACAAAACACAGCTTCAGAGGCCACGGTTATGCCTGGTTCCCTCCTCTTCAGCCTTGCTTTGAAAGCCGCATCTCCTTAGAGTTTATCACTGAAGTTGTTGATGGCCTTCTGTTGTACTATGGACCAGTGGCACAAGGGCAGCCTGGAGAACAGGAAAATTTCCTTGCTTTAGGTTAGCACCTTATAAAGTATTTGTCTGTGTTTACGTGAAGGTGAGATTCTACTTAGTTCATAGGTTTGCAGTTTTTATTTTTAAAAAGGCTCAGAAAGTTACTTTCGGAGAATAAGGAGAATGCACAATAGTTTGCCAGTATGCCTAATTCATATCTTTGTATCACTGTTAGAAGCTGGACTTTTTTTAAGCTGTCTAAAGATCTTCTCCAACTAAAATCTAACTGCAATAGTCATTTCAACTTCATTTGAGTGGGAACATGGTTACTGCATGTCTAATAAGAGTCTTTTCTTTGCAGAACTCTCTGGTGGTGTCCCGTCGCTGACCGTGAGCCATAGCTCTGGTGAGCTTTTCCTGCAGCTGTCACAAAAAGTTAATGTTGCAGATCGCCGCTGGCACAATATTAAAATTATAAATGATGGAAAGGCAAGTGTAAACATGGGCAGTCCTGTGTAAGCATTAATTCATGTACCTAGTTATTCCTTCCAAACCCTTCCTCCCTTCTGTAAAACTCTTTTATCAATCAATCAGTCACTCAATCAATCAATCAATCAATCAATCCATCCATTTTCCATCATCTCTGAAAGAGCAGGGATAGAAGTTTGTCAGTTTGGACATCCTCTTAGTCTTGAAGCAATGGCAGAACAAGGCCTGGAGAAGATTGATCCACTTAGGAAACTGACCTTTGTTTAGTTATCCTGCCTGCTGCTTAGACAACAGAGTTGTGATAATCCAGGGGCTAAATGCTTCCTAGTGTGATTGAGTGAAATATTCGTACTTTATCTGAGTGAGAAGCCCTGCCCCACCAAGAGACTTCAGGTGTGTAGCACAGAGGAGATAGATACACTTTGGTGTACAGGGAATATCTTGCTGATATGACACTGCTAAAGGCATCTGCTAGGCTCCCCCTTTCTCTCCCTTATAAGGCAAGCTGAAGGGCATGTCAGGGTCTGGGATGGGAGCCTGACAGACCACCTGCTCTGCTAGGTTATCTCTCTGCGTTCTGATTTTGCAGAAAACTCCAAGAATGTCCTATGATCCCTTTACTATGTCAATGACTTGGCGTGGTCATGGCAGAGTCAGATCTTTCTTTTGTGTGGCTCTTTAGTTATACGCCATGTGCAATAACCTTCCAGATTAGTATGTGGAGCATTTTATTATTTTAACAAAGTTTTCTGCACTGTAATTGTAGTTACTATTCTACCTTCTGCTAAGTGAAAGAAAATATGTAATTAAAATATATACACATCTCTGGATACAATTTTTTTAAATAATGCCTTTTTCTAGGAAGTGAAGCTGATTCTTGACCACTGTGTAAATGTCTCAGTTGGAGACAATGGCAGTGTCACTAAGAAGATGTCCCAAATGGATCTGTCTGCCTGTGAAGCCTCTGGAGAGATTGTGGGATCTCAAAGGTAAAAAAAAAAACAAAAACAGGCACCAAAAAAAAATGGAAACACAACTACTCGAAAGAGCTATGGGAAAAGGCGGGGGTGGGGTGGTGAAATCAGCCAAACTGCTCTATTTTGCATGCCACTAATTCTTTCTTTCCCTCCCTCCTCTTCAGCATGGGTAAGCTCTTGAGTGGCCATCAGCCCCTGCAGCTGGGTGGAGTTAAGAAGACCTTGCCTTACCGTGACTCACGAAGGCCCTTCAGAGGGTTTGTGGGCTGCATACGCAATGTCATTGTTGATAGTAAGGTAGGGCCACAAAGATCAGTTTTGGGTTTACTGCTGATAATTGTAGGCACCTGATGTGATGGTTTTCTTTGACCTTTTCCAGGTCTATGATTTAGAGCACCCTGCAGAGTCCCTAAACAGTGTTCCTGGCTGTATCCTTACCGATGAAATGTGTCAGAGTGGTGGGATGGCCTCCTGTGGCACCCATGGCAAGTGTGTTGGTGGCTGGGATTTCTTTCACTGTGACTGTTCCCCAGGATATGCTGGATTAGCATGTGAAAAAGGTACTGCAAGTTCTAGAGAGAAATTTGTGGTGAGGATCTGTGGGAACAGCATCAGATATGCTGTTCTAATGTTCAAAGTCATACTGCCATGGCTTCGAACTGAATAGGACAATAAGACTATGCTGTACTCTGGGAAAGATTTAGATCTTTAAAGATGTAAAGATCCTTCTGACTCTTGTTAAATAAAGACAATGTCACAGATGAGGGTTGTGTTGAGAGCTGCTTTATTTTGCAGGAGAAGGAAGTGGTCAGACAGATTGTTTTGTTTTTTATCACCATCTTATTTCTCAGTGGTGAAAGGTAAAATATTCTGCATTGTGCCTTTTTCCTCTGCTCATGCTGATCACAGAATGAAGTTTAATGAATGTGTGAAACCTGTGGGCATAACCCTCTTGTTATCTTCGGGCCCCATTTTGCATTTACATAATGGTGATAATTGCATTTGCATCTATCATTAGAATGAATTGCAAGATGAGCAATGCTCCTAGACCACAGCAGTGGGTGTATGTTGGGGCATAATATCAGGCTGGCTGCAACAAATGTGTTATCCTGTACAAAATCAGCATGAAACATGTATCAGAGAACAAAAGCTTCACATGGTGGATAATGAAAACCTCAGAGATATTGTAAGAAAGTGGAAAATTTTAGCACAATTCAAAAAGTAAGGAAATACATTATTTAACTCCTATTAGCCCACAGCCATGTTCAGGGTACAGGGGATATACTTTGAAGTTGGTTCTGTCCCCTCTATCTTAAAACCTTCATCAGCCAAGCAGAAATCAGAAGTGAGTGACAGATGTTTAATGGGACTTTGCCTCCCTCTAGATAAAAGGTACAAATGATGGGGTTGATCATAATATTCTGTAAAGAGCACCAGTGCCCCATAACTCTGGGGGCTTTTGTTGGAAGAGAATTATCCCCCTCAGTCCTGTAGTTTGAGTGAGCTACAGGTGAGGATGAGCAGCAGCGAGCAGCTGGAAAGAAGTGCTTGCAAGCTGGTGTTGGATCAGTGTGTTGGAGTTAATGAACAGGACAGTGGAGCATTACACATATCCTTTCAGCTCAATGCACTTAATTTTCCTTCTTGTATACAGAACAATAATACCCTATGCAGGCAGCCAGACCCTCTCTTCTTTCTCCATCTGCCACACAAGACCTAAAAAGTGTGACAGTAAATTACTCAAATTACTTAAATTACTTAAATTACTTAAATTGGAAGTTGTCTGTCCAACAAGGGGAAGGAGTGGAATGTAATTGCCATGGTCTAGGCCTGGAGCATTCACTGTTTAAGGTGTTCATAATGACCACAGAATTGGTTAATATAGTTCAGCTATTTGTATTGTGTTTTACAGACAGATGACACTGGTTTATAAACATCTGCCTGGATTCAAATCCTACTCTGTTTTACATTATTTTGAAATGCTGCTTCACAAGCCCAGCTGCTGTATTGGTTCTACCCCTCATTACTGTGGGACAAACCAAGGGATCAGAAAGTAATTGTTCCAAATCCATAAGTCATATCCTGATGTAACAGAACAACTTTGATTGGCATCAGCTTCTTGTAATATATTGGGCTGCAAAATGCTGGTGGGCTGCTGGTGCTTTATGAATGACTGTGACACGCTCACAGCAAGGAGCAGCCAGCTGGGGACAGGAGCCACTGGAGCATCTCAGGAAAACCCATGCCTGCTCATCAGCTAGAGCCTGTAGCTGCAGAGATAGCGAACAAGAGAGAACTCGATTAGGAAGAATAATGTGAGGAGAAAAGAAAACATGCTTCAAGAAAGGAAAGAGAGAAGACAAACAGTGAGAGGAAAAGAAAGTGCAGAAATTAAGTCTCTTGATGATTTGATATTTCATGTCCTAGGAACCAAACCCCAGGATGAACTGGGTACTCTTTGGATTTCTACTTGTGTGACACTGACCTCTGATGAGCTGTTGGTGATGCAGCGTCCATCCTGTCTTGTTAACTAACTTGAACTATCTCTTTATTTGGTGAAAAGAAACTTCTTTTTTTCAACTAAGCTTGGCCCAAAACAGATCTATGATTGCTGTCAGCTAATGAAACTGAGATAGGTGCCTTCTCTGCAAGAGCATCAGGGCCTGGGTAGTTTAGTGGTGTTTGATTTCCACAGAAGTGTGCAGTGCAACTTCATAAAACTCTGTCCTGGACCCTGGGTTCCTCAGAGTGATAGGGAAACAAATAATTTCCGTGCATTTTCCTTAGTTAAAATAGTAAACACTGACTTAATCTCCCTTTATAATTTAAAAAATCCTGTGCCTACCCTGAGGCATTCTCTTGTGCCAACTGAAATGGGAAGTAAAGTGCATATTTTCTAACAGTAGGGATTTTAACCACAGGACTAAACTACTGAAAAAAACATTTGATTCTCTCTTTTCTTTGGTTGTTTTTTTCAGGGACTGTTTGGCTTTTCTTTTTTTCAGATCAACATGAGCTACTTTACTGGAAAATATGTTTTGGATTAAAAAAAATTAAAAGTTATTTGGGCACAGTGTAGGAGTGATTGAGTAGAACATACAGCTTTTAGCAGGCAGAATGCAAGAGACAGTATCTAATTGTCCCTTTCCTGCCTAAATTCTGAATCCTTGATTTGTTGGTTTTCTCTTAATTACCTTTGAAGTGGGGCAGGGCTTACTTTGCATGATGCTTCATTATATTGCCAAAATTCCTTAAGAACTAAAACTCTGACGTTCAGAGCTAGTAAATTCTCAAAGAGCAGAAATCTGAAGGAGCAGCCGTTTCTGAGATTTTCGCTTTGACTTTGCATGCTGTGCTTAGTTCTTCCAGAATGGGCTTTTGGAAGGGACAGCTGGATCCATTATGAGCCAAGAAGCATCCTCAGCACTCGAAGCACTTGGATCCAGCTGATGGTGCGCACCCGGCTCTCCCACAGCACTCTTCTCAGCTTGGCCTCTGCGGATGGGAATGGATACATCCGACTGGAGGTGAGCAGAGCTGCTCTGCTTGAGTGCTCTTAATTTGTCATGGAGTTCCATAGCAAGAGAAGAAGATGCGGTTTCTGATTAAAGACACCTGTTCGGTAATGTAATAAGGAGCAAGATTTTCCATATGAGGGTAACTACTCTCATGAGTGTTATCCTTCTCAGTTTTACTCTTTTATGGCATAAATTCTAGTTTGCACTGCCTGCAAAATGTCCATGTGATGCATGTGAATGATGAAGATTGTTCTTGTACTAGTTTGAAAGCAAACTAGTGAGAGACTCCAAGTCAGAAATACAATTTAATAGGAAAAAATAAAATAAATGCAGTAGTACAAACAAACAACCCACTGACAGAGTGAGAGTACAATCTGACCCCCTGACGGTCAGGGGGTTGGCAGCAGTCTCATTAAACGGTGGCTGCAGTCCTCCTGGAGTGATGGTTCTGTTGAAGCAGGGATTCTGTAGTAAAGGTCTGGTCTTCCCCTGAAGGTCCAGTGGTGGTGTAGAAGGGTCTGGTTTTCCTCTGGGAATCCAGTGGAAAAGGCTGCCAGTGCTGTTCCAAACCCCAGACTATATCCAGGTGGGAATGCTTGGCTCCTTCCCCCCTGGGGGGAGCATCTCACAATGGGATGGTGAGTCACGAGGTAAGGCGTTGATGGGCCCATTAACAGGAGATAGTCCAGGAGCGAGTTATCTGTGAGTCATGCGGCAAGGCATTGCTGGGCCCATTAACAGGAGATAGTCCGGAGGGAGGAGGCCAGGAACATTGCTGCACCTGGTTTCAACAGCTCATGAGGATGGTAAGAGAATACACTGTAACCCAGGACAGTTCTGTCTTGCTTTCTTTTTCCTTCTGCTTCTATCTGTCCCTGTCTGTAAAACTTGTCTCTACGTTTTTGTTGCTGTTAAAAAAAGCTGTCTGGACTATATTAGCTAGAGAGGGGGTAATTATTCTAATTGAAACAGGAGGGTCAGCTGGGAAGACTTAGAGATAGATATCAGTAGGGAGAAGACTGATTAAATATTTCATATTAGTTAGAAGAGTGGCCTGTAAAAAAAAAGAGTTGAAATTCCTGCACCTGCAGTTTTCTTGTGGTAACCTTTATCTGGGAATAAAGCATTTAAAAACAAGAGTGCCATTTCCATTTTAAAAACTCACATCCCTTTCTTGAGGGATAATCCCTTTCTTGTGTAATAATATTTAGAAGTGCATTTCTGTTATTAAAGGTCTTTATCATCTTCCTTTAGGTGGTCGAGGGTTTCTTTAGCGTTAACTTCAGTTTGGGGGATAAAAATCACTCTTTGAGAATGAGGACACTACGTATAAACAATGGCCAGTGGGTTCTTCTGACCATGGAGCGCTACAACAATGAATTTACCCTGCGTGTTAACAGTGGTGGAGGTGATCAAGAAGTCACCTCTGTCTTGGGTATGAATAGATGGTTTGAAATTGATTGGGCAAGCATCGTGCTAGGAAACCGCCTTCCCAGTCATTCAGAAAGTGATTTCCAAGGTAAGTGATATGATAGACTCCTAATAGGGGGGAATTAAAGCCTGAAAGTGGCATCTTTGAGTGTATTGGATAGTCTAAAACCCAGATAACAATTCCCATATAGACTACTATGCCCCTCCTTTACTAGGGAATTCAATGTTCAACCCTATGTGCCATTGTATCTGGTGCTAGTGAAGACGTGAGATTTCCTGTAAATATTAAAAAATAGCACTTCAGTTTTTTGTTTCATAGAATCGTAGAATGGGTTGGAAGGAGTCTTAAAGATCATCTAGTTCCAAACCCTCTGTCATGGGCAGGGGCACTTCCTCTAGATCAGGGTTTGCCGTGCCTCAAGCAGTATACGCATGGTATGATCTTCACTCCTGTTTTTGCCTTGGAAGGGTTTAAGGAACAAGCAATACAACTCGCAGGAGGAGAAAGAATTGCAAGGCAATTTGTGGTGCTCCATTTCCTGGGATGGAGTGCTGAGACTTTGAGATTGTGGTTCAACAAGAAGACAGCTTTTTCCATTCTGTTGCTTCTTATTCAGCCCCACTTTTAAGTTTATATCTTAAATCTAGATTAATTTAGTGGAGCTGTTCTGGTTCATAGCACAGTTCTGCTGAATTGTGGTATTGGTACAGTGCATCTCTCCTGGAGAAGTTTTGTCAATCTGTAGATTGACCAGAGCACAATAGACACATGTTCTGTAGCTCTCCTTCTAAAATAAAACTGATAAGGAGTATAAGGATATTTTTGAACAATGTTTTAAGCTTTCGGCAATGCTCTAAACTCTCCTGCTTATGTGCTGGGGGTAAGGCTTGAGGTGGGGAAGTTGCTCACTTAATGTACTTCTCTGCATACTCCTCTGCTTGGATGCAGGTTGTATGCGTGATGTCCAGCTGGATGGTCAGCCACTCCTCATGGAAGGCAGAAGCACAGAATTTGGATTAATTTTGAGGCGGCAAGGAGTCACGATGGGATGCCATTCCAGTGCCTGCAGCAGCCAGCCTTGTTACAGCCCCTTCCTTTGTGTAGACCTGTGGAGAAAATATGAATGCCGGTACATGAAGCTTTTGTTTTCATCCAGGGACGGCTGGGAAGCTCTTTCTTTCCACCTTTGACCGGGCAAGTTGCTTCTAACAGTGAAATTCCCCGTGACTGCTGGCCAGAGAGGGACATTCCAAGGACAAATCCTTCTCTCCATCTCATCTCCTGTCATGGACTAGACTTGCCTTTTTCTTCAAGTCTGATATGGAACCTAATTACTCCACCTTTTTTTCCATGGTGAGATCACCAGAAGGCCAGTGAGAAAGTGAAATGTCCTTTGCTAAAAGGTGGATTGCAAAAGCTTTGCTCCGTCCTCTGTATGAAAATACTAATATAGTACATATATACACTTATGGTGTATCTATACAGTGTGTGTATGTGTATGTACACATAGATATATACATATATGTATATAAAGATATATATTTTTTATACATATATATGTAAATATATTGCAAATACAATACATATTTACATATATTTCCTGTAAAGAAGTTGAAATTAATCATAATTTGTATGAAACAATGAGACTTTCAAAATTAGATTGTCACAAAACTGGATCCTAAAATTGGCTTCCCAGGGTCAGAGCCAAAGCCCAGCAGCTGTTATCCTACACAGTTAGCTTCTTGGAGAAGATCGACTATTTAAAGAAAAATTTCAAATTATTTATTAAAATGTGCAAATCAAAATACAGGCATTTCTGTTTAAAAACCCCAAGCATAAATACATGCAGGACTGGGAGTAGGAGCCACTTGAATTCTTGGAATTCAGACAAAATTTGGCACTTCTGACATCTGGTTTTTGCTAGATTCTTTGATAGAAGAGGCTGTGAGATGGTTTTAAGTGTGCCTTGGGACACTCCTTTCTTCTGACTGCTTGTGAAAGAACAATATGAAGTCTCTGCCATTTTTTCAGTAGAATTTCTTCCTTGAAATGCAGAAAGAAGGGCTGTGACCTCACATTATACCTCTAGGGCCTCTTCAATTACATGTGAGAAGAAATCAATCCTAAAAGACAAGACAGGTCATTCTGAGGAGGTCGATGACATTTCTCCGCAGAGTCCAAAGGAACATTACAAAGGAACATTATACCAAGTGCTTGCTAGCTCTTTTCCCATTGATCTCAGCTATCAATTTTTTCTTAAGGGCTTTGATTAGAACATGGATGTAGAAAAAAGGTTAGTCAGAAAGTGATGGCTCCTTTTTTTAAGGAAGGAGTGAAGCTCTTCTGCATATCTTCTGGATCAGGAAACCAAACATGTTCATGTTTTCGTAAGTCTACTAGCTCACTAAGTTAGACTTTCCCTGTATTTCAGTCTTTCAATGTGGATTTGTTGTTTGCTTGAAAATAATGAAACTTCACTTTAAAGAAACAGTAACAAACTTTGTACAAAACAACATACAGCTCCACATGTTTTGCTTGCCTATAAGATATCATCTGCTTTGGTTGTTCAGGTGCCCAGCTGGGAAAGTAGAAGTGACTGACACCCTTACAGGGCTCAGACACTGTACCTCATCCCCTTGTGGACACTGGACCTGTAGGAATGGGGGTACCTGTGTGGCTCAAGCCCAAGACAAGACTATCTGCCAGTGCCCTGAAGGTTACAAGGGAAGATGGTGTGAAATTAGCCAGGTGAAGGCTGGAAGACCTGTTGGACTCAGCTCTGGCTCTATTCTGGCAATCAGCATGTGCCTCCTTGTCTTCCTAGGTAGGAGATCATGTACCTTTTTTCCTTATTTTTTTATCTTGTTCCACTGAATTAAGTCTGCTTTACCTTTGAGTGTTGTGATCAGTGTTTCACCTTTTCTGGAGATCACTATTTGAGGATGCTAAGAGACAGACAACATCACATAGTTACAGTTTGCTTGCTTTGAAGCCAGTTCAAGCAAGTTTAGGACTTTTCTCTTCCCGAGTCACTTACTTTCAATCTTTCTTAAGTAAGAGCTTTCCATCTTTGTGTGCAACTCTGTGTGCAGCCACATCCATTTGAAACTCCCACCTGCCCTGAGCCCTTACATTTGTAGTAGGCAGGACCTACAGCTATATATGCTCTTCACATATTAGGAAGGAAGAGATCTTCTAGAAAGTTCATGATCTTAAAAGAGAAGCCTCATTAAGAGTGTGGGGCAGAGAGAGATGTTCACAGTGTGTCCTTTTTCAGCTGCACTTTGGCTGAAAAGTTAATAATACCATAAAACTGTGTTCATGTTGATAAACTGCATACACATCTCATGACAGCAAAGACTCCATGATTATATTACACTTGTAACCTTCATTAAAACAGTGGTTTACTTACTTTGGGTATCTTATTTACTCAGGATTGGTGAAAGGCCAGAGATTGGCCAAAATGCCTTCTATTTAAATGGATTCCTTTAGGTAAGTAAAATACCCTTTTAATGAAGTTTATGATGTAATATACATAGATTATTCTTTACATTCATGAATTTAAATTGCTTATATGTTAACAATACTCATTTCTTACCTGCAAATTTAGTTGTCAAAATAAGAGTTGATATCCCAGGAGTCATATAACTACTTGTTTATCACGCAACATACTTTGTCATGTCATATAACAAATATGTGTCTTTATTTCTTCCAGCACTCTTGGTTTCCTACACAGTGTGGAGTCAGTGGGGAAGTTCAGGGTTTCGGAAAGGAGGCATTTACCACATTCCTGAAGAGCGTGAAAGCTGGGAGGACGTTAGAGAAAATGTCTTCAATTATAATGAAGAAGGAGGTGGAGAACGTGACCAGGTATGATGCAGCTTCAATCCAGCTTTGCAAATCCAAGCTCTCCTCACTTTTGTTTCCCAGACCTTTTAGTTAACTTATTATCAAATTGGTTGAGTTTTTTTTTCTTTTTTTTTTTAACCTGAAATCATCTTAAGTGGGAGGATTCTATTTCAACCCAGTTTGTACCTTTCATGATGTTGGTCATGTGTTCCCACATTCAAGGGGGCTGCTCCGGACACTAATTGTTGCTTTAGCTGAAAACTATCATTACGCAAAGGCATTTGGTATGATCTGCACACAGTCCTGTGAACTAGGCACTCTCTTCTTCAGCTGGTAGAAAACTCACAGAATTCAGTATTGTGTTGCCTTGTGTTGTAAAAAATTTTTTGATCTGCTTCCTTTTGAATTGTTTCTCTCTGATATTCGCATTCTTTTTGTTTCCAGAATGCTTACGATATAAATGAACTGAAGAAACCTCTCCATAAAATTCCCCACTTCTCCTTGCGAGCAGCTGCTCCACACTCCAGGACACCAACTGGCCCAAAAAGAGACTCACTCCCAAAACATGCACATCAAAAACAATCAATATCAGCTGTTACCAGCATCCCAGACTTCAAGGAATATGTTTCTCAAATCATACGGGATGCAGACAATGATCTAAAGAGTCTTCCAGCTGATACTCTTCATTTTTACTGCTTGGAAGGGCAGTGCTCTCTAGCAGGGAGCCTTAGCTCGTTAGATTCCATCAGTGGCGATGAAGATCTAAATTATGATTGCCTCCAGGAGTGGGGGTCAAAGTTTGAGAAGCTTAAAGAACTCTATGTGGTCTCAAATGAAAATTTGTAACTGGAGTTAAAGGAACTTGACACATTGTCATGACATATGGACACTATTTTTTAAAATGCCCTTTTTTATATATAAGTTACATCAAGTAACTTACATGATGCAAGTTTTTAGTTACAATAGCATGATATACTCACTTTTCCCAGGAGTGATAATTGGAATGATCTTTTTATATGCACTGTACAAAGTTATTTCATTATATAAGTGCAAAGACTTTTAAAGCATGAATTTTCTTGAAAACTTTGGAAGGTAGGATATCTATAGAATAGTATTATAATATCCTTTTTTATTTGTGTAGACCACAGTGACTTACTAGAGTTATCCTGGATGCAAGAACTTGAATTATTTTCTCCCTAGTATTAATATGAGATCTATCAGGTGGGTAACAATGAATAGGGCATTCCTTTTTTTTTTTTTTAATTGAATTTATTTTAGACTGTGAAATAATTATTACCAATGTCAAATATAAAGCATTTACAATTTCTGGTTTCTTGTCAGCTTTTGGTGTATCCTCCTAAACTCTGCTCTTCCATGACATGACACACACCACCTCACTCGCTCTTACAGGCTGTCCAAATCCGTGGGACTTCTTCTGTCTGACCCTTTTTCTAATTACCTGTAACGAGGGGAAAAGAGTAGCAGGTTCCCATCTGTGAACATGACTTTGTGACAATTTTACACTCTTAAAGGGAGTTATAAGACCTGGAAAAAGTTTCTGTTCAGTAAGCTTTTATGTCCAACTTTGCTTTTCACATGGAACCCTTCTTCAAAGTGTGCAGCTGGAAAACAGAAGAGCTGATAGCAGGTATGAAGACAAGCTAGAAGGGCATCCAGGCAAAAGTTGGAACTGAATTCTTTCAATCAGAAGTCGTTGTAAAAACTGGGATCCTCAAAACAGAAAGCATGGGAAACCCAGCCTCTATTCCTCTGCCTCCTCCTACTCCTGCTCTCCAAAAAATGACTGGTTTTAGCATGGATAAAGGGAATCAGAAGCTTCTGAAATCTGACACTGACTTGAACACTCACCTTTGTGACCATGAGTAAATCACCTTGTTCTTTCCCTTTCTTTTAAACTCTCTGAAGTGGGGCAGCTCCCAGTGCATGGGGTGATGTGTGAATGTTAATAGTGCTTGTAAGCTCTGAAGCGCCAAAGGTTTTTTAACTGTTTTCAGCTCAGTGGGGTTTTTTAATTACCACAATACTCAACATTTGGTTTTTATTGAAGTCTTGACACTTGCTTTGATTATAAATAATGTTTTAAAATTTGATCTTTCATCACTCTTCATCATTTTACTTGGCATAAAGAATGCAAATGTAAATTAATTTTGTACCCAGAAGGAAGATTTTGATACCATTAGAACAAATAGTTTACATCAAAAATTGATTGAATAAAAATACCATGTGAACTGAATAAAACAATCTGCATTCATTTCAAAAATTATTTGTATCAATGATACTAAATTAGCAATATTTAGTAGAAAGATTGGAGAATGAGTCAGCATGAGCCACTCCTTCATGCCAAAGCCTCACATGGCTGGGCACTGATCATTCTTACAAAGTCATAAAAAAATAAATACGGTGGATATATTAATATATAACCACATCTTGTTTAATGTAAATTTTTCCTCCTCTTTAAAGCTATATGTGTAGTGTGGTAAGAAACTACAACATTTCTTACACCAAGGAATACTATATGTGTTGTTGCTTCAAATGAAAACTGCTGTGCTCACCTTCAGTAAGGTGACTCTTCCAAGTGTTGAATTCTTACAACATTTTCATGAAGTGCATGTACATTTTTATTGCTCTTTATTAAGTTGCCTCTTCTGAACTTGGTATCAATTAAAGCTTAGCATAATTATTGGTAAACTGTCTCTTCCAAAAGAGACTAATCTGAACAATGTGCTACAAATCATGCTAACAGGCTATGATCTCCCTGACGATTATTTTGTAATTCATATTCTGAAACTGAACATTTTTACATATGGATACATTAAACAATAACTCAGGAAAGCTAAAGCAGTAGTTAATTTTTTCCCTCAAATAACTGAACACAAATTAACATGCACAACAGAAGATAAATTACGTCGAACTCAGGACGTATAATGGACTTCTGTCCTCATGGAAGATGAGAAAGAACTTTCCTCTATCTCCTTGGGTCACTTATAGAAAAATGCAGAATGCTTATAGCTGAGAGCTGCATGACAGCCCCAAGAGTTACACCATTTGCCTGAAAGCATTGTCTGAACACTTCTTGAACTGTCAGGCTTGGTGCTGCAACCACTTCTGAGGGTAGCCCGTTCCACTGCCCAACCACCCTCTGGGTGAAAAACTTTTCTAGTACTGTAATATTATTGTATATAATCATATATCTACATTGCAAACCTGCTGTGCAGCTTTTGTGAACTCTTCTCGTGGTAAAATATCAGCGAAATTCAGCCAAATTACTGAAATAGATAAAAGCTTCTGCTAGCCATCTTGCTTCTCCCCAGGACATCTATGTTCTAAGAACAGGGATACCTGAAAAGTTTCAGAACCAGATCCTGGCTAGTTGCAGTTGAGAGAGTGGCACAGTCAGACTATGCAAATACTGACACCTCAATAATAGTGGAAGTTGTTACTGCTGAAAAAGTAGCTCTTCTGCCACTTCAGTCATAAGATGGGCATGGAGCTGTTGGAGCAAGTCCAGAGGAGGGCCATGAAGTTGGTAAGAGGACAGGAGCATCCCCACTACAAAGACTGGCTGAGAAAGTTGGAGCTGTTCAGCCTAGAGAAGAGAAGGTTGTGTGTAGACCTCATAGCAGCGTTTCGGTATCTGAAAGGAGCCTGCAGGGACACTGGAGAGGGATTCTTTGTCAGGAGCTGTAGTGATAGCACAAGGAGGAGTAAGTACAAACGGAAAGAGGGGAAATTTAGGTTAAATATTAGGAAAAAAATCTTTACTGTGTGCAGAAAAGCCACGCTATGAAAAGCCAGTGTCCATAAAGGAGACAGAGGAGTCCTGCAACTTTATTCTAATAAAGGGAGAGAGTCCACTAGGCCATTCCCCCATGGGGTCTCTCTTGAGGTTTTGCAGGATGCAGCCTCCTTTTATCCTAAACTCCTGACTGCATGTTGCCCTCTTACTTTCCCCATTGGCTGAGATATGAGGAAGGTACAGCCTTCCCAAACCACCTACCACATATTCCTCCATAAACATGTATCGTCATTTTCCCCCAAAGTTTGGAAGTTCAGGCTGCCTGGGTTCCTCGGATCCACCAAAAGTTCAGACCATCTAGTCTCTGCAATAGACTTTGCACAGACTCATTTCTCCTACTGCCCTAAAGTTCAGGAATTCAAACTGCCAGGTCAAAAAGCCTGGGTTCTGTAACGAACCAGTGTGGCTTGATGTTCCTAGAGACCCATTTCGAAAACAGTAACACCCATTTCTCCTGAAGACCCTCACCCATCAAATCATTTGTAAAGACATTAGCACCCATCTTTCCTATGAGCTGTGAGGGTGGTGAAACACTGGAACAGGTTGCCCAGCGAGGTTGTGGATGTCCCAGCCCTGGAAGTGTTCAAGGCCAGGCTGGACTGGGCTTCAAGCAACCTGGTCTGGTGGGAGGTGTCTGCCCATGGCAGGAGTGATTTGGACTAGATAATCCTTGAGGTCCATTCCAACCTCTTAACATTCTATGATTCCGTGATTCAAATCTGCCTCCATGGATCAAGGTGCTAATTTCTTTACCCTTTCATGAGGCCTTAGGGTGTGCATGGGCAGGAGCATGGAGGGTGAGCCATTTATCGGCCTGAGTGCTCACAGAGGTATGCCCTGTCGGAATAGGACCGCGGCGGATGCACAGGCGGAGGGACGGCTCCGGGGGGTGGCAGGGGATATGCATCGAACTAGTGATTTCGGAAAGAAAAACGCCGATTTCGTAAGGGAGCCAAGCTGCTCTGCCGACAGGCCCGCCTAGGCTGTGCGAGCAGCGCCCAGCCTCGAACCCGCAGCAGCTCCGCAGGGCTGCACGCTGCCCCATCGCCGCCACGTTCCCCGCGCCGCGGCGGGCGGGGCCTTGCGCGGACCGCCGCGGAGGGGGCGGGGGCCGGCGGCCATCTTGTGCAGCCGTCGGTGGCTGGGGGTGCGGAGGGCTTGTGTGCGGGGTTCCCAGCGGAGCGGCCGGCATGAGCGCGGAGGCGGCGGACCGGGAAGCCGCCACCTCCAGCCGGCCATGTACGCCGCCGCAGACGTCGTGGTTCGAGTTCGTGCTGGAGGAGGCGCTGCTGGAGCAGCACCTGCAGAAGCCCTCTCCCGGTGCGTGCCTTGCTGGCCGCCGCCTCCCCGAGGCCTCGGGCTCGGCCCGTCCCCTTTCTCCTGCCCCTTCTGGGGCAGGATCGTTCGGGGGGGCTGTGAGCCGTCGGTGCGGGGGACTCTGCTGCGGTGCTGGGCAGTCGGGGGCAGAGGGAGCCGGGCACTGCCCGCGGCTGTGCGGTAGCATTTACCGCCGGCAATAACGCGGTTTTTCTCATTTCACATTATCTTTCCTATTTAATAACTTAATTTCTCTGTCTTTCTTGTCTGGTAGATCGCTTTTCCTTTTGTATATGTGAATGTTGTGTGCGGAAGTGTTGTAAGCTGTTTGTTTGTACGGTGGGAGGTGCTGCTTGTGAACATCGTTGCATTTCGCGGCTGGTTTTTTCCCATTGGAGTCTTGTTAGTTAGTGCCAGGAGCTGAGGTCCTCCGAACGGTTCAGTGCTGAAATTGCTCTCTGGACCTGGAATAAATAGAAATCTCGTCTGATGTAGTATAAGAAAGTGACCATATTTAAAAGTAGCTGATCTTTTGATAGTCATAAGTGGTAGTCATCTTTTCCAGTACCTGAATTCTGTGAGGAAGTGGAGGAAACGGGAAAACCTGGGCCAGTGTTGCCTCTACAAAAAGTAAATTTAAGTATAATCTACCTTAGCTCTTATGCTTAGATCTATGCTTAGATTGTATTTTGCAATTAATTAAGTAAATTGTTACTACTTGTTTTATGTTTCACGAAGTTCAATGAGAGTGTAATAGTTATTGCTTGGCCTCTTTTTTCAGAAGAACTCAAAGGTATTGGCCATCTTATTGTAAGGGAGAGATTTGGGTGCTTTTTTTGATGTTTTTTAACCAATCTGAAAGTATTTTCTAAATGTATTCAGAAGTACCAGCAACTGCTTGTAAATATACTTTACATGCAGGGGAGAATTACAAGTAGATATATAGTTTTTACAATAATTCACTTGATTTCATTAGGAAGCATTTATTTTCAGCAGATGCAAGTATTGAAACATAATTAATACAAAACAGTGAAAATAAATAAAAGTGTGAGAGTGTGGTTACCATGGTCAAGTGAACCTTAAGGTTAAGTAAAGGTATGTTAATAGTCTGATTTGAGTCAGCATATGCAGGACACCATTTGGGATTAGAATCTACCGGATAACAACATCAGCACTATGAACCCTGTTCGTAGCTGGAGAAAAAAAATTAATTTCTGGGCTTACATAGAATTTGAGGAATGGCTGTGGTTTTTTGCAGATCCGCCACCTGTGCAGCTGATTGTTCAGTTCTTGGAACAAGCTTCGAAACCATCAGTGAATGAACAGAACCAAGTCCAGCCACCACCTGATAACAAAAGAAACCGTATTTTAAAGCTTCTTGCTCTCAAGGTTGCTGCTCATCTGAAGTGGGATTTAGATGTATTAGAAAAAAGGTATAGTATGTACATCTTCATGCTGAATTTACTAAATTGAAGTGGCTTGAAATACTTATTGAAAGAAATGGAAATCTGTCTTGCTCCCGTTTCTGACAGTATCTTCCTTACATTAAGAACAGTCGTGGGTGTGACAATTGAAATCAAGTTTTATTTCAGCTGTAAGGTGGGAAAGGGTTTTGATAAAGGAAGTGTGTCTGAACAAATCAACACTATTTAGAGAGGAAAAACAGCATGTCTTAGACATTCAGATATGTACATGTAAACTGCATAAAGATGAATTGGAGGTTATGTTTTCTTCAGTGACAGAGCTAGCATAAGTTTCCTCATTCTGAAGCACTTGAAATTGGAGGTCTTGCTCCAGTTTTGTTGATGTGGAGAACTCCATATGTCTGTGAACTAGGTCACTGAAATTACTGTGGTTGAAATAGACAAACCCCAGCTTTGCATCTTTCCTTTGGAAATTTCAGCTGAAGTATGGTCTCATGAGCTAGAGCAGTTGGGAATTACTTCACTTTGGCAGTAGTATGCACAGTAGGGAACTGCACTTCACAGAATGATGGAATGGGTATAGTTGGAAGGGACCACAGTGGGTCATCTGATCCAACCTCCCTGCTCAAGCAGGGTCATCCCAGAGCACACGGCACAGGATTGTGTCCGGGTGGTTCTTGTTTACACTTGGTTTCCTGCTTACACTTAGGTAATGGCAGGAGTTCTTTATTCATTCGCACAGGTCTCTTGCTCTCTTTACCCATAATTTAATGTAAAATCTTGAGGGGGCAATAATTGCCCTGGTTCTAACTTGCATGGAATTATAGAATCATTTAGGCTGGAAAGGAGCTTTAGCATCATTGAGGCCAGCCATTAACCTGACAGTGCCAAGTCCACCACTAAACCATGTCCCTAAGTGCTACATCTACATGTAGTTTAAATACCTTCAGGATATGGTGGTGACTCAACCACTTCCCTGGGTAGCCTGTTCCAGTGCCTGACCGCTCATTTCTTTAAGAATTTTGCCTAAAATTCAATCTAAACCTTCCCTGGCACAACTTGAGGCCGTTTCCTCAAGTCCTGTCACTTGTTGCCTGGGAGAAGAGACTGACCATCCCCGTGCTACAATCTCCTTTCAGAGAGTTGTAGAGAGTGACAAGGTCCCCTCTGAGCCTTCTTTTCTTTTGGCCAATCACCCCCAGCTCCCTCCACCAGCTGCTCCTCATAGAATGCTCCTGATAAAAAACCCAAAATTTGTTAAACAGAAATCCTGGCTTTGGCTGCTGAAAGTGTAGTTCCGCTGGTTGTTTTCAATACTGGTTGCAAAGAATGCAATTTTTTCACAAGATCAAAGGTACTTTGGCAGTAGCTGGTCTAATTTCAAATAATGTCTAAATTCGTAATAGTATTTTAGTTGTGTTAAATTATACCACAAAAGCTTGGAGCAGTGCAGCCCAGCCTGCATGCCTTCTCATTTTATTAGAGAGAGTTCTGTCCCAGCTGATGCGTGTTTTACTTAATCTCTGTTCACAAAGTTCCTGGTCTTAACTTCACTGTTCACTTCATGTGAGTGAAATATCATTTGTGATGGAAATGGGGTTGTTTATGTTCGGGGAGTGTGGTTTGGGGCTGCTTTGAAAGAATTTATTAGCTGGGTCGTGCTGTTATAGGTGACTGGATTATTCTGGTCAGGTGCCTGTGTGGGCTGGTGCAGTGGTGCCAGAATAATAGTTCAGCTGTCAGGGCAACCATCCACTTGGGCTTAATTTATGCAGCTAACACTGGTAACTGCTTTACATACCTGATCTCAAATGCTGAATAAACATCCATTGGATGTTAAGTAATAATCCAGTATTGAACAGTAGTGTATATTGTTTAACATTCCATAAGTAGATTTACTCTATGAAGTATACGATTCTCTCTATTTTATTTTTTAATAGCTTGTCTGTTCCTGTATTGAACATGCTACTGAATGAACTTCTGTGTATCAGCAAAGTTCCCCCAGGAACTAAACATGTGGATGTAGACCTGTCCAGCTTACCCCCAACCACTGCAATGGCAATACTACTCTACAACAGATGGTAAACTACTACTAGGCAATGATATAAAATAATTATAGAACAAAGCAGTGTTTTCTTCTATTTGTATAATTGTACATAGAAGGAGAAAGAATCCTAAAGTACTGATAATATTGTGATCTGTTGCTAGGTTATGGTGAAGGAGCTGAGTCTGAAAAGCTATGCTAGAGCTGGTTTTCTTCCCTAAAAAAATAGTCAAGGTAGTGGTTTGAACTGTCACATTATAAATATAAAAATCTTCATGTCTTTTAGCTTTTTATGGATATAAGAGCATTTCTTAGCTACTAGATGTGCTCTTGAGTAAAGGATGTATTCTGATGGTATAATGTTTCTGAAATGGTAAACTGCTATTATCGAGAGCAGTATTATAATCTGCTTATTACACTTCTGAGGCTAATACCATTCTTTGCTTAATTTTTTACCCTATGTAGGGCCATAAGGACCATCGTTCAAAGTAGTTTTCCTGTAAAGCAAGTGAAACCTGGTCCACCTCAGTTAAATGTGTAAGTTACAGATATAATTCATTTGGATGTCGTGGGTATTTTATAATCAGCAGTGTAATTTCTAAGTGGATTAAATCATGTTAATAACATACAGTTACTTAAAATGTCTACTTGTAACATGGAAAACTTGGATTTATTTCAAGTATATTCTTACTTTCCTGTCAGACATGCTTGATACGTACACTTGTCTGTTGTTCCACTCTGTCCGTGTTAAAATCTTTGTGACTTCATCATGGCATGAAAAATCAGAGAAGGAAGGGAGATGACAATTTGCCTTGGCAGAATGCTTATGCTCTACTTTAGATGGGGTACATTTCTTGCATTCTTTTGCATCCCTAACTTACAGCAGCTTGCTTAATATGGTTGTTTTATTACACCAGTTTGAAGCATTGTGTATGATAAGCTAAGAAATAATGAAGTATTTTCATTTGCTTCGTTAGGCAATAATTTGTAATTTAAAATCAAGTTTGCATTTTGCCTTTAGAAGCTGTGAGGCTTTAGTAACAACTTGTCCTTGGAATTGACTTTTATGTTACATATTTCTCCAAAATTTGGAAGTATCTAAGTGATACTTTTCGTATATTTTATGTTAATTTTATACTTTAGCATTAGACCGTACTTGAGAGAGTCTGTTAAATATGTTGATTAACCATACTCCTCTTCCTCCTCCTCGTTACTATGACTGTTGTATGGTCCTATATGTATCAGAGTCTGATCCTGAATAAAACAAAAATCTGTGTTGGCAAAATAATTTTAAAATACTTTTTATTTTTTACATAAACATGTGAACACACTTCTGCCCCTGACATATTTAGGAAGATCTAAGTATTGAAGTTTCAAGAGACTTGAGGCTGTGGAAGCTTTCTTCATGATTGTTTTGCTATTGAATTGCTATTAGCAGTCTGATCTTAAAAAAGGCAATGATAACTTTGCAACTTTTTGTTTTATTGAACCACATTCTCATACAAAACTGCCTTGTCATTATGCAGTTCTGTATTTCAGACATAGATAAGAGCAGTCGGTGGTCCTGCATAATGATGTTTAAAATGTAGTTAAGCAAAACTTAGTATGAATGAATCATTGTGATCTAGAACATGAAAATAAAATAACATGCATGTCTGCCTTATAACTGAGCTCTTGACCTCTTGTGTCTAACTTGCAGTATGAACCAGATTCAGCAAGAAAAGGAACTAACTGAAAATATTTTGAAAGTGGTGAGACTCTTTTCCCTTATTTTTGCTTGAATTTACACGTAAATATGAATTTCTTTATTGTACAGGAAATACAGAAGCCAATTTGACATAGATATTCAATTTGGTAATAAAACAGTTGTGTAAGGACTTCTTTTAAAACTATCCTTTTACTGAACTGGTAAAGTTGTAGCACTAACTTAAACCCAGAGTTAAACTCAAAACTAAGAGGTTAATTCTTTTAATGAATTTGAACTATTGCAGTTGAAGGAGCAGGCTGCTGATTCCATCCTGGTCCTAGAAGGAGCACTTAAATTAAACAAAGATCTTTATGTCCATACTATAAGAACTCTGGATTTATTGGCCATGGAACCTGGTATGGTGAATGGAGAAACAGAGAGTTCCACAGCTGGACTGAAAATCAGTGCAGAGGAGATACAGTGCCAGGTAGGTCACATTTTGTACTAAAGCTTTCAATTAAATCTGTTTCTTTAGATGAAGTGTTAAGTAATAATTTTGAGGTAAATTGCAGTATTTTTCTATTAATGTGCCATGTGTTGTTTTGGATTTTTGGGGTTTTTATTGGGGTTTTTTTTGGTAATGCAATGAGATAATACTGGCTTCATTTTTACATTAATAGAACTTTTTTTATCACTGTAAATATTGTTGCTTCCCACCAACCTCTCACTTTTGCCCCCTCAATCCCCCAAAATAACCCATTTTATGACAAGAACAGCTTATTGCATTGTTTTCAATGATTATGGGAAAATCATTCTTTAATTTTAATCATTATTTAATTTAAAAATAGTTCTTTAATTTAACTGAGATTGCAGTTAAAGAGGAAGCAATCGAAGTATGTGAGGAAAGGTGTACAGTGTATGTTGGCATGTTAAATGAAAGTAGGAGTAGTTTAAAGTATGTGCAACATTTGAGCTGAAATACTTAATCTTGACTTGAAACAGTCCGTAAATGTCCAAGACCATGTGTTTGATATCAGTGCTGTTTGCAGGTTTGCTATGATTTGGGTGCAATCTATTTCCAACAAGGATCTACAAACGCGGCTGTTCATGAAAAGGCTAAAGAAAAGTTTTTCAGAACAAAGGAGTTGATTGCAAAGGTAACAAGTGTTCTTTTAGCATGTGTATTCAACTCTTCTGTAAAAAAACCCATGTCTAAATTATTGCTTCCTTCTTTAGTAGTTTAATAACTCTTAATGGTACACTGAGTTTTTGAAGAAACTTCCTGAAGTTTTGACGCTATTTTTTTTTCACGTTGTGCCTGGTTTGAAATTATATTAATTGGTTGCAGTATATTGCTTTGTTCTACATTTTGTAATGAATATACTTTTACACAAATTGTGTTGAAATGCAGAAATAACATCTCCAGTGCTAATACTAACTCGACTGAACAGTACATCCTGTGTCCATGGTGATGATGTGTTTTTGAGGAGGGTAACCATACAGCACTTCCTATTTTATTTTAATCTAACTTTCCCTTGGAAATCAAATTGCTTATGATCTAACCTTTTTTAAAAGTATGTTTTAATTTATAAGTAAGGTATGCTTCCTTTTTTATTTTGCTTCGTATTCATATTTCCAAAACTGCAGAACTCCAGTTTTTATTTAAATAAAGTGTGTACATGCACATTCTTTTGTTCTTTTGCTGTTATTTGGAGAAGTTGTGAGTCTGTTTCTGAATTAAACATATGCATCATAATACTTTGGCTACTAAGATCTGAATTAACTCTTACTTTTCAGAATGGCTCATCATCACTTCATTTTACCATAGATGAAGAACGGTTAGCTGGGTATTGTCAAGCTTGTGAAGTTCTTACCTCATCTTCTGATGATGCATCTCAACGGGCAACTCCATATAGTCAAATCCACAGCTGTATGAAATCTGGCAAATATCAGGTAGGATGCCTAAATAAACCCACATATATTTGAGGGGTTTTTTTATCATTCTGTGTGGATGATTCCATTTGAACTGATACAGATTTTAAGAAATTTTAAATGGCAATTTAACCATTAACATACTGTTTTAAATCCTATATTTTTAGGAATATAACATAATCTGGTACATATTAGATTAAAATATCTTGTATTCCGTACAAAGGTAAATAATTCCTGCCAGCTGAGATAAGGGATTTTCAGGTAGACTCTTAATTCTTTGGGTTTCAGGGAATGTTGCTACTTAGATGTGCACATTTCTTTTGGGTTTTTTTTTGGTTTTTTCTTTTGATTTTTCTGACAGTAGAGAACTTTTTTTGTTACTTGATTCCTTTTTGGTTGTTCAGTGAATTTTAATATTAAATATGGATGCAAGCTGCTTCTCTTAGTTTGATCATTTTTACCAGATAAAATAATTTTGTCTGTTTCTTTTGCATTATGCATTGACTTTTCCAACTGTGTTTTTGTTACAGGACTTAGTGAAGATATTCCTTGAAGATAATCTAACCCTCAGTTTACCTGAACAGTTCAGACAATCAGTGCTGAGAGAACTCTTCCAAAAAGCTCAGCAAGGGTGAGACATTAAATAATGATCGATGTTCAGTGATAATGAAGAGCAGTTTTCATTAGTTACAGTTTTTGTGGAAAATATGTAAAATCTTTTAACAACAAGCTACTTACATCCGAGAAACTTCAGCCTTCATTTCTGGTAGCAATAGTCTGAACTACATTTTACATCACACCACAGCTCTTCAGTTGGCTCTCACTGTGGCCATGTATGGAAAAAATGTAATGAACATTAACAGTTAATTTTATCACTTTACTGAGTTTTTAAAATTTTTTTTTCCAACTGCTGTGATACCACTCTTTGTTTGTCAGAGCTATCCCGTGATCTTCAGTTTTGTGTTCATGCAGGAATGATGCTCTGGATGAAGTCTGTTTCAAAGTCTGCGTGTGCAACACAGTCTGCGATGTATTACAAGGTCGAATAATTGATATTCAGTTTTGTCAACTGTTCCTGAAACCCAGCAAAGAGAAAATAGACTTCCTTCTTGAGGTAAAACATTAATCTAAAATTAGAAGTGAAAATGGTATTTAGTGAGAGATTTCTTTCCCCATGTAAGTATTATTGTTGCAAGTAAAGCTCAAATTTCTGAAGCAGAGAAAGGTAAATTCTCAAACATGATTCAACTTGTTTGCAGTTAGTACAATTACACTCAGTGATCAGTTCTGCTCCTGTGTTCATAGCTCTCTTTCCATCTGTTGGGGAGGATGCAGTGGTGAGCTGTTGCTTCAGCTTGTATTTGAAATTACTGCTATTCCTGACATTGTTAAATTATATGGAGATATTGCTGAATATTTGTTTTCGTGGAACAAAGAATCAAATTCTCCAAGACAGAGAGAATGAGTAGAAAAAGTACCTGTGGAAGAGGACCACTTTTCCTTACCAGCTTTGTTGTAGAAGTTAGCATGTGGTAAGGTGTTCCTGAGTTACTCGGAGGTATGAGACCTACACTGTTACCCTTAATGAAGCTCTTTAGGAAACTGTTATTGCTCAAACTGAACTTCATCCTCTTATTGCTTTGCTGTTATTTTAATTTCTTTTATTAATTTGAGCCTAGTTCTTTTGCTTGTCTCTTCAAGCACGTGGCAAAAATTGAGTACTCTCTACTGCAGAGCAAGTAAAACTTACATCAACTGCTCATATTGGGATTGAAACGTAATTTTAAAAAATTCTTGCAAGCTGGCAATTAAATTCAACTATCTAGTTATTTTTCAACTGCTGGTTTTTAAAAAAACCCAAGTCCTAGTGAATCTTACAGTTTTGCACTTAGAAATATTTCATTTTTAAACTCATGTGCTAGGTGATCTTGTGAGGCTGACTGATAGTGTGGCGCTCAGTGTCAGTGCACCTCTATACCAAAGGAATAGGGAAGAGGAATGTGAGTTATGTCTGAGGGAAGATCACAGATGTCTGAAACATCCTATCTTGTGTACAAGTTGAAGGAAACTGATCCGTGTGTGATGGCAACAGCTTTTATCGAGTTTCCTTCAGACACAGACTTATTTCACACAGCTCTACTGAGATTTCTTTATCAAGCTTTGTCAGTCAAATCTTATCTTTCTTTTTTGGCTTATAAGCAACCCTTGAGAGCTGGTCTCATCTCTACGATTAGAGTCATGACAGAGTTGCACAGAGCAACACAGAAATGCGTGTTTGATTGTAGATGAATTAGGCTAACCACCCAGCAATGCTGCACTTGGTTCCCACCCAACAGCACTTGACCAAATTCAAAAATTACACTACAAAGCAAAAACTACAGACAGGCCAAAAGAGTTGAGGTTGTTCAGCCTGGAGAAGTGAAAGCTCCAAGGGGATCTTGGAGCACCTTCAGGTACCTGAAAGGGACTACAAGAAAGCTGGGGAGGGATTTTTGCAGGGGCTTTGAGGGACAGGACAAGGGTAATAGGTTCAAACTGAAAGTGGCGGGTTTAGATTAAATATTAGGAAGAAATTCTTTACTGTGAGGGTGTTGAGGCAGTGGAACAGGTTGCCTGGGGAAGCTGTGGATGCCTCATGCCTGGAAGTGTTCAAGGCCAGGCTGTATGGGGCTTTGAGCAATCTGGTCTAGTGAAAGGTGTCCCTGCCCATGGCAGGGCCGTTGGAACTGGATGATCTTTAAGGTATCTTCCAACCCAAACTATTCCATGATTCCATAACTTTGTTGCCTCACTTGAGATAGAGGTTTGCTGGCTGTTACTACATGTAAGACAGAAAGCTGGTCAGTAACACTGGCTGTAACTAAAAATTATAAATGTACAAGGGGGCTGCTTAGTTATTTTCTGCTTTCTTTTCCAGGTTTGTCAAGGGTCAATAAACTTGGAAAATGCTTCTGAAGAATTAAAGAGAAAAATGGCAGCATTTCTCAAGTATGTTACCCCTATTAAGATAACATGAATTTTCACTTTTTAAGCAATGTAATACAGCACAATAAATATTTCAAGAACTTGTAACTGGAAAAATAAGCACCTTTTTCCTGCTTATGTACTAACATTTTTATTTGTTTAGGAACTTGTGTTTGGGCATGGAAGATCTTCAGTTTGTCTTCATGATTTCATCTCATGAGCTTTTCATAAAACTGCTGAAAGATGATGAACGGAAGCTGCTCATTGACCAAATGCGGAAGAGATCTCCTCGAATCAACCTGTGCACAAAACCTGTGACTTCTTTTTATGATATCCCAGGTAATTTTCACAGTATTTTCATTAACTTATAAGCAGACAGTGCCCTGTTTCTGTGATGAACACCTTGAGGTTACTAAGTGCAGGTCTGTTCTCATAAAGGTTGAGAGAATACTTTCTGTTGTTATTTGGTGCATTCCTACTTGTTCAAGAAGGTGGCTGTTACTTGCTTGTATCTCAAGTGAGTGTAATAGATAAGCTCAAATGAACGTGTCCTAGGTGACCAAGTGAGAGAGTGTGGTGCTGGTTTGAACCAAATGTGGCTGTGGCAGCTGTTCCCAGAAATGGAACCCTGCCTCTGGACTTACATACACTAATAATGATGTGACTGTGTGGTAAGCTGGACCAGGAGTGCCATCTGAATGAAGTTTTAAACCTACCAAAGTAAACACATCTTTTCAACCAGCTGATTTCCCCAATACAGCTGGCTAGCTGTGCAGCTGTACAAGTCAATGCTATCAAGAGGTGCCAGATGGTGGCTGGAGCTGGAAAGACCTTACTTTTTCAGCTCTAACGCAGTCTTGCAGTAACTTAAACCAGTTAAGAAAATGCATATTTTTACTAAAGCAGTATAGGAACACACTTTTAATGCAGATCTTGAAACTATTGCTTTACTATAGCAAGAGTACTCAGAGCTGCTGGAGTGAGGAAGGTGGGGTTGCAAGCAGCCCTTTAGGTCAGAGTGCTGGGAAGGTAGCACATGGTGTTTGTGGAAGGGCACAGAAGCATGGCTGGACCTATGGAAACATGATGTATCTGCTGTTCTTACTATGTTCTGATTGAAATGTTAAATACTAAAGAATTATAAGTATCTACATTGAGAAGAAATGTGTTGGAGACTTGGTTGCTTTTCTTCTAGCTTCAGCAAGCGTCAATATTGGCCAGCTTGAACATCAGCTCATTCTGTCAGTGGATCCTTGGAGGATTCGCCAGATCTTAATTGAGTTGCATGGTATGACCTCAGAACGCCAGTTCTGGATGATTTCTAATAAGGTAACTTAGTTCATGTGGTCATGAGAGACTGTAATTCAGGGACTGGTTAGGTATCATACTGCACTGAACAATAAACGTTTTCTCATAGATCCTCAGGGTGACTTACCTTTTTCTTCTCTGCATAGTGGTGGTTTAATAAGAATGATGATACATATCTAAGCTCACATTCTATATGAAAAGTATTACAAAACCTATAACCTTCGTTTTAAGGAATTACTGGCTGTATTACAAGCTTTCCTTATAAGAAAATATATTTCCATAGCTTTTGCTTTTCGTGTTCTGACTAGATTGCAATATTGTTTTAGCTTAAATTTCTGTCATTAGAAGGTGGGAGCAGGAGAGAGGAAGATCTTTTTGTATAAGTAAAGATTTCTTGTCTTTTGTTTTGATTCCTCCTCTTAATTATTGCATACTCAGAGTGTGAACAAAGGGTAGTGTGGTGTTTTTATTGTACTTCTAAATGAGCCATACGTTATTTGTCATTAGACGTAAAGACAAGAGCTGGCAGTCGTTTTCAATATTTGGGGTTTGTTTATGGTGTTTTAAGCAGTGATGTGAATTCTAAAACTTGTTTCTGTGCAAATGTCCTATGCGTTTCTCTCCCAGTGGGAAGTACCAAATGTTTACGGCAATGTTATTTTAGGAATCAAAGACAGTCTGACTAGGGATTTGGTCTACATCCTGATGGCGAAGGGATTGCACTGCTGTGCCATTAAGGTGAGCAAGCCATCTGAGCTTACTGGTTGGTTTGGACAATTGAATCTTAAGAAAACGGAAAATTTGGACGGCCCCTTTTTAGAAAAAGAACTGAAAAACTGGGAGGTGAGGGAGGTGGTGTAACAAGCTCCATGTGTTGTATAATGGTTAAGTATTTCTGTCTCTCAAAGTTTCATCAGCAGAGCAAAGATAATGGCTTTCCAGTGAGTTGGGCCTGGAGATAATTTCATTCATATAAAGTTTTGATTATAATGTTCTAAATCATGTGGCATCTGAATCCAGTGGTGATTTGATTTACTGATACTAAGTGCTTTTCTTTTGGATAAGTGTTTTACATAAGGAATTTATTGGAATGGTGTTTTATTTTCCTTGTAATTGACAGGTTTGCTAAACTGCAGCTGAAACAAAATTGTACCAAACATACCAGTAGTTGATTATAGCATGTTTTTGCTTAAGCTCCTTGTTTTGTTTTCAAAACATCTGGAATTCTTAAGCTTAATAGCAAGTCCAGAGGACTCATAAGTAGGCACTGTGAGATGCTTTAGCAGTGCTGATGCTAATGGATGCCGAGGCTGGTTCAGCCAGGATAGAGCTGAATGGTACTTTAGCTTGTAGTATTTTCCCTTATGAATTCTTTAGGAATCATTAATGCATATAATTTTTATTACAGGATTTTGTCCATGCAAAACAGCTTTTTGCTGCTTGCTTGGAGCTTGTGACAGAGTTTTCTCCAAAGCTCCGTCAGGTCATGCTGAATGAAATGCTGCTTTTGGACATTTATACTCATGAAGCTGGAGCTGGTGTTTCTGGAGAACGTCCTCCTTCTGATCTTATAAGCAGAGTCCGAGGATATTTGGAAATGAGAGTACCTGGTAAGTTCGTTGCTGTGTTTCCTAGGATGCAGTAAAGCACAAACCTTGAGAGAAGGGGGAAAAAACCACCGTGAAATAAATCACTGTGTATTGCAGATTTACCACTTGGGTGTATAAGTGGAAAAACAGCAGTGACTTTGACTCTGGTTTTAGTAAGTCTTTAGAAGTTTCATTTGTTTTTAGAAGCGGGAAATGGGCATGATGCCTGGCTGTTGCTAAATCTTGACAGTTTCAGTTTAGTGCCACTTAAAGGACTTGAACAGGATAAACATGTCTGCACTTCTACCTGAAAAGTTTTGCTAGTTGTTAAAGCTTTCTCCTGGTTTCACAATGAGTGAGTAACGTAGTACTGTTATGATTAGAGGAAACTCTTGTTGCTCCTAATTTCCAGAGGTGAGGTCTCTTGTAGGGCTAAGCATTGTATTTTCCTGTGATAGCTGTGGAACAAAACCAGCTGATTAGAGGGAATGGAATTTGCTTGTTTTCATACAAACAAAGAATCCCTTTTCTTTTAGATATTCCTCTTCGACAAGTTATAGCTGAAGAATGCGTTGCTTTCCTGTTAAACTGGTGTGAGACCGAGTATTTGACCATGCAAGTTCCATTACCTCTGGTTCAAACTAATCCTTATGTGAAGGTACGGAGTGCTCAGTCTCAAAGCTTTCTCAAACTGTAATTGACTTTTTTTTGTTGAAGACTTTTGTACTTTTCAAAGCAAGTACCTTCTGCTTGAGAGTGTGGGGCTCTGTGGCTGTAATGAATTAAGTATGGGGTAGAACATAGTAGGGCTAAGCTACAAGCATGTTAGGCAGTTGACAAAAAACATGAAAGCTGTGCTGCAGGAATACATGGAACAAACTGCATCTCGGCCCTTGTTGGCTGCCAGCTTAGGATGGTGGTTCCATCAGGTGTGTGTGGTTATGATCCGTTATTGAAACCCTGTAGCACTTCCCTAAATAACTCTTCTCTCAGCTGGAACTCAGCCTAGATTTATGTAGGAGGTATGAGAAGTGTGCAGATCTTTGATTTCATGTCTGGCTGTTTTTCTGTTCCTAAGATGCTTGTGTTCCAAATGCACTGTAATGGTTCCATTCTTTAACCCAACACCAGTGTTGAATTTTTGGAAACATTCAAGCACTGCTTTCTTTGAAACTTTGTTTTCAGAATTGTTTCACAGCAATGTTTCTACTTCACAGTTAGGCCATGGAGCAGAAGGCAGGTCATATTACAGGACGGGTTCATTTTTACCCTGCTCTGCTTACCTATGATATTTCCTAATTTCCGTTTTGAGGGTCAGCTTTTTTGTATAACATTGTGCCAGTTTCAGTTAAGATTAATTACTATATGGAAGTTAAGTGAGTTCTAAAGAGCCGGTCTTTGTAGAACTGTATTTTATGGGGTCTAGGTTTTATGCAATATGTAAGTTTGTTTTCTGGAGCTTGTAATAGTGGAATACACACCAAGGAAGCTAATAAATGGAAAAATGCTCTGTTTAATTCCTATTTTCCAGCTTCTTCATCAGTGTTCTCTGCTGCAAAATTTAGTTACATTGCTTTGTAGTTTGTAATTCAAAATCACTTGCTTAGCCATTTTAAATGCCAGTAATTCTTTGCTGTAGATGATATGCAGAGAAGCCTTAGTTACTGGTTTTTTCCCATTGCATAGCTGGGCCAGTTGCTGGCTGCTACATGCAAGGAACTTCCAGGTCCCAAAGAAAGTAGACGCACAGCTAAAGATCTCTGGGAAGTCGTTGTACAAATCTGCAGTGTATCCAACCAGCACAAACGTGGGAATGATGGAAGAGTGAGTTTGATAAAACACAGGGAGTCTACACTGGGTATTATGTACAGGTGTGTTTTCTAAAATTATTTCTGAAGATGGTTTGAATGGTTTGTTTGATCCCTTGTTCCTTCAGAAATTGTCTGGATTCTACTATCAGAGTGGTGGCAGCAGCTAAAGACCTGAGTAAAAATCCTGTCCACTGTGGGATTTGGGTATTATCAGGGATGTGTTGACTTTCCTTTCCAGAGGCAGAAAAGGAGTGTGTGGGAGGCAGCTCACCGTACAGAAACTGAGGCATATATGCCTGTGCTCCCATTATAACCCCTGCAGATCTTCCAGTAAAGTCAATGGTATCTAGAGGGCAGTTTAGCTGACGGGCTGGAGTGTCTGCTTTGCATCAAATAGAATTATTCTGTATCAGTTATATACTTTTATAGCTGTAAGAAGCACGTAGCTCACAGCATGGGTGTCTATACTTAGCTTGTTTCTGAGTCTAAAGCTAAATGTTATTCAGTTTTGAAATTAAATTCTAGTTCAGCTAAGCTCTGCAAAGAGAAAGAAAATGAATTTACTTCAGTCAAGAGTTTTCTCTGTCAGTCACCTAACCACTGGCAGCCTTAGCCTCAGCTGACTGATTCAGGACTCTCTGATTTGACCAGTGTTCTTGGCCTGTTCTGAAGTCTAAGCCTAAATATAAGTTGTCTAATACGGTACAGTTTGGCATGTATGATTATATTGAACAGCTTTCCACATCAAACCATTAGGAAAGGTGCATCTGTCACACTTTTGCCTGTGCCTTTGCCTTCCTTGAGCTCATCGGGTTAATGTGTGCTAAAGGCCAGCTGCATTTGCTTATGCTGCTGTGTGCAGGTGTAAGAGGGTAGGGACGTGCTGTAGCTTCCACTTGTGTACTCTGGCAAGGAAAAGGAGTACAGGTGTACTCCAGGTTACTGAACATTTTCTGACCCTTCTGATTCAAACAGTGAAGGGTAGTGACCCTGTTGTTATTATGGAAAAGAAGCAGTGAAACCTTTTCCAAAGGCTGTCCTTGTCTGGATTGTCTTATGGTGACAATTTCTGATGTTCATGACAAGGAAATCGAAGTACATTATAAATGACCACTGTGTACCTTCTTCTGTAAGTCTCTAGGTCATTGTTGCAAACCTAGCTTGGGGAATTGCAGTACAGTTCAATTGGTTTCCCTTTTAGTGTCAATGGTTGACTTCTATGATTTTCATGCCTTTTATAGCTTGAGGGAAGAGCATACCTCTTACGTAACCTGTTTTTCGTGTAAAATTTGCTAGTAACTGTATTACAAGTGAATGGGCTGCTTGAGCATTTTCATTTACATGCCCTGCATTTGTAAACTTAGAGCTGAAGGGGTATTTTGGCAGGTGAAGAATTTGCTCTACTGACTCTTGTTTTAAGTGTGCATATATTCTTTGTTGTGGATGATTACTTACCATGGGTATTTGTGTCCCTAATTTAGGAGTGAACTGTTGTCCTTCATCAAAAAACTTCGGGTAAGTCACAGTGGTGTTGAAAATGCGTTTCCAACCAAAACTTCTTTTTGGTGTAGTATTTTTCTGGATTTTCTGTGTTAAACTCCAGAAAATCTAACAGTTATATGAGTGTTTTGTATGGCTGAAAAACGTCTGAATTGGCTATACCTGGCATACAGCAGTGTGGAATAGCTTGTAAAAAAATTACCCTGAATTGATGGAGATCTGTTTACATTGGGAGTGTATTTTATTGCAGCTGTCACGAAGCAAAGCATTCCTTTTGGAGGGAGAAAGAAGCTGCTACATGCATCATACTAAGCAGCAGAAGTAAGAAGGAGGGAAATTGTTTATAGCTTCTGGGTTTGTAAATGTATAGAAAGTTGTAGTATACCTAGCTTAAGTTTAAGGTTAGGTAGTAATCACAGAAACAACATAAAGATATGTAAAACAAAAGTAAAGTTTATATCCAAGGAGTTATTTGGGAAAATCTGAAGTAATTGAAAACTTTCTACAGAAACGTTCTTGCAGTATCCTTGTGTTGCAGGTGTCTTAACAAAATATTGTCCTATTTCAATAGGAAATTATAATGATGGCAGAACCTCTTACATAGTTTTAAAGCTTAGGGAAGAAAGTGGAGTTTTGTTAGTTCATGAGAATACTTTTTTTTTTCCCCCTTACAGGAACCATTGGTTCTAACCACAATATTGTCCCTGTTTGTCAAACTTCATAATGTTCGGGTTAGTATGCATCATCAAAGTCTTTCTTGGTTTTCTTGAAATGTTTCTTGTTGTGATTTCTCATACCATCTTTCTTCTTTTAGGAAGACATTGTGAATGATATTGCAGCAGAGCACATTTCTATCTGGCCTTCATCCATCCCCAAGTAAGATGATGATGAAAAACACTATTTTCAAAATACACATATGTGATGGGTTTGGTCCCAGTTACTATGTGTTAGTGTGATTTCTCCATGTAAAGGCATCACTGCCCCCATTCTGTCTCTGGGAAAGTTGGTCTGATGGCATGGAGAGTTTTGCTCCTAATTTGATTGTCCTGGTGGAGACATGGGAAAGAACAAAGAAGAAAAAACTGGGTTTTTTTTTAGCTGTGTGCTTTACTGAGCTGTATGTAACTATGTGAACTATGTAATACTTTATTATGAAATCACTAATATTTTTTGAGGTGTGTTTTGAATAATAGCCAAAATAGGAAGTGGCAAATGGTATGTATTGATTTATTCTGACTGGGTTGAACTGTATTTCTCCACTGAAATTTAGAGGCTTTGTGGGGTGGGATCTCAAAATCTGGTTTAGATTCCATGAATGCATTGGAAGAGATGGCTCTCATGAGAGAGTGTGTAATGTGTAGTGAGGTTAATCTGTCTGTAGTTGGTCTGATTGAACAGTCTCATTACTGGTGTAGGCTTCAATGTCTATTATAAGGTCAGTCAGAAGAAAGTTGTTTTCATTATTACCAGAATTTAGTAGTAGGGTGAGAAAAATCCATGTTTTTGAAAATTAAAATTCCACAGAAATGTTGGGAAGGGCTGCCCAAACTGTGCCACACCATTCCCAGCCTTCCTTTCCGAGCCAGTTCCACAGTTTTCCAGACACTGCTGTCTGGCCATTCATGCAGATGCTGGGATAAATTTATAGTGGTTTCAGATGTTGTCTTCAAATTTCTTGAAGCTGAGAATGTACATTGCTGCACAGAACTTTTTCATGGTGTCAGCCACTTGTAAAGTTCTGGCTCTTTGTTCAAGCCTGTGAAGGATGTATTTGTTCTGTCAGATTTACTGTATTGTAACAACAGTAGTCAACACGAAATCTTTTCTGGAGTTATTTATGTTTCACACTTAATGCAAGGTGCTTTGGACTTAAACTAGATGGGAAATCAAGTAAGTGGTTAAAAAACCAAAGCAATAATTTAGGAATTACTTTTCTTTCTTTTTCCTTTAGTCTTCAATCAGTGGACTTTGAAGCTGTAGCTATTACAGTAAAAGAGCTGGTCAGCTATGCCTTGACTATCAATGCAAACAACCACTTCTGGTTAATTATTCAGGCAGATATTTATTTTGGTAAGTGAAACCAATGTCTGTTTTTAACATGTGTGTAGAGGTACCTTGGTGCTCTGAGATTTGTTTGACATAACCCTCCTTGTAGTTCCTTTTATGAAAGGAAGTTTTAAGTGATATATGAGGTTAAAATCTTCAGATGCAGTGGTGTAGGTGAATTTGTCTGGGAGGTTGTGTAAGCCCACAGATAGACTGAGCTTCTGATAGAAGCCATGCAGACTTGATTTTAGGGTAAGGGAAACTTTAGCAGTTACCCGTAACTCCACTTTTCTAGTGCAGTTGGTCCTTGAGTGCTGTAATTGTGTAAACCCGTGACACTTGAGTATTTTATAAGTGAATGGAAAGTTGTGAATAAAGGTTGCTTTTATATGTGGAGATCAGCTTCATTGGAGCACAAGATGAGCAGAGTGGAAGGATCTGGTATTTTACATAGGCAAGTATCTAGGGTTTGTAAATGAGGAAGCATGAACTCCTGATGTGGTATTGGTTATGATGGGAAGCTCTTTCCTGTCATTCTGTTCTCACCTGCCACTTCTCCAGAACTTGTCCTTGCTCCTCAGCTGGGAGCAACCAGCAGAACTGGGACAACACAGAGGGTTTCAGATTCTGGGCACCATGACGCACACCCAGATAGCACCAGGGCAGTGGTTGCCTGGGGAAATCTTGCCCAGCCTATGTGATCCTATGCTTTGCTAAATTATTGCCCAATCTAGAATCAGTTCCTGGGGCTTGCTTTATAGTTTGAGTAAATAGAGTGTAGAGGGGTAGGTGCAGAAAAATAAGCTTCTGAAACACGGCCAGACAAGTATGGTACTGCCAGGTGTATGTGCTAGAGAAGGGCATGGCCACAGCCAAACTCAAAGGTAGCTGGACATTTCTCTCACTTAAATTGTCTGTCGAGACCACTTCAGTGAAATTTAGCTTTCGGGCCAGATTGTTCTTTTCTGGCAATAAAATGGTATGTTCTGTGCCTCTGGCATCTACTTGCTGGTGCTTTGGGCTATCTCAGAGGCAAAGTCCGTATTTCCAAATATGTTTTTGGACTGGAAGGATATCTGTGGTGTGCAGTAAGATGTAGTGCAGAAATACGAGTCTGTTGCTTCTAAAGGAGACACATTTGTCTAGAAGATGCTTTATAACCCTTGGGGTGAGAGGAGGGGTCTTAATCCAGTATTCACTGCTGTCACACTACTTGTAGGAGAGTGACTCAGGGTTATAAACCTGTTTTTCAGTGTTTATTGCCTGTACAAAGTGCAGCAGCATCCCAGAAGGAGGACGCTGACGTAGGGCGCCTCAAAGCTGGTACTTAATGAACAGTGGTTGGAGCAGTGGCAGTGGTCTGTATTTCTGCAGCCATGTGGGCAAGCAGGCTGTTCGTGCCACAGAGCCCCTGGAGGCTGCTGCCTTTGCAGCTCAGGAAGGGCTTACTGGGAGTAGAAGCAGTGCTGAACCATGAGAGTGCTTCTCCTCTTGCTCATACCAGCTAAACTCCTTCACTACCCTGTGTGTGCTAAGCTCACTGAAGACAAACTTCTTTTCCACTCTAAGGTTGATGGATTCAAGACCAACTACCTGAAAAAAAAGTAATTCCCAAGAGGCAGAACTTTGCCTGTGATGGTAGTTTCCCTGATGGTGTAGTTTTTCCATCCACCACTGTGTAACCACCTCCTATGTGTCCGTGCTTTTTAAACAATGATACACAAGTCACTTTTGCAGTAGAATTCAGCCATGAGATATGCATCTGAATCATTTTATAAACAATTGATCTGAGTATTAAATAACTGCTGTATTTACTTTTGAGACCTTATTTTGTTTTTTTCCCCATGGCAGCAACTAATCAGTATTCAGCAGCCCTTCACTATTACCTACAGGCAGGAGCCGTATGCTCAGACTTCTTTAATAAGATGGTGCCGCCAGATGTGTACACAGACCAGGTGAGCTAAAGTGGGATTTACAAAAATCTCTCTTGGATTCAGTCAACATCCTGATTCTATGTAGAGACAAAACTGTCCTGCACACACACATTTCTGTAGCATGTGAAGTGTTATATTTTGATGCATTTAGGAATGCACATCCTCATCAGTCCTTTTTCTTTTTTGGCTTGTTGCTTGAAAGCCATAGAAAATCTGAAACTTCTTTGCTGAATCACAGAAGGCTTTTCTGTTAGTTCATAGAGCCTGCAGAGCTGTGTGCTGGGAAAGCACTATGGGACACCAGTGGAGTAGAGAGCAAATGGAAAAGCCCAGAGCACAACCAGTGCGTGGTGTGACCCCACGCTGGGGGCCGGACCTGCTCAGGGCAGCGCAGCAGCCCTGCCTCACCAGCAGTGCTGGAGTGCTCACCTGAGCTCCAGCTGCTGGAAGCATCTGGCTCCTACTGTGCTAGAAATCTCCAAAGTGATGAAGGCTCAGTTCATCAGTCGATGTGCTAAAGCCTGGGAGTTTTTAGGGGGTAGAAGAATGTAGATAGCTATTTAGCTGGTCCCTTGACTTAAAAAAGAAAACAGTAATAAAAATTGCAGTTTGTGTTCCAATACAAGCATTTCAGAACATGTGTTTTATTTTTAACCTTTCTGTAGGTGATAAAAAGAATGATCAAGTGTTGCTCTTTACTCAATTGTCACACCCAGGTAAGAGGTGAAACACGGCATTAACTAAAACATTTGTTTATAAATATTTATATAGGGAATAACTTTAAAAAAAGACTGAATTCAACTTTCCTTGGAAATGCAATCTGCAGTAGAGCAGGTTTTGTTACCTTTGCTTCTAGGACAGTCACAGGACTAAAATTAATGAGTAAATAAACATATTTGGAAATGTAAAAAGTAGTGGTCTGGGAGTGTTTTGTCCTACTTTTCTCTGCTAATGCAGATTTTATTTTTTTTAGAGACAGTATCTGTGGGGTGGTGTTAGGAACCTGGCCTTCTTTTTCATAACTGCAGGTGCTATTGCTGTTCTGTGGGATCAGTCATTCTCCAAGAAGTGACAAAGCTTCTATCAGGCTCTGCTTTAAAAGCTCATAAATGCATCTGGAAGCCTGGAAGCCAAGTCAGTCCCTTCTGATCTGAGTAAATCCCTTTTTCTTTTAGTTGTTGTGGCTGTTGATATGTCAGAATGATCTATGTTCAGGTGCTCAGAACTTGCTTGCCCTGGGAGCAAGGTCTAGAGCAAGTCTAGAAAAGGAGTGGAATGAGCAAGGCATTGTATGGAAGATTGGTTTGTGGGGAATTAAGGCTGTCAGAATCACTGAGTTTTTCCTTACAGGTAGCTATTTTGTGCCAGTTCCTCAGAGAAGTAGACTATAAAACTGCTTTTAAGGCACTGCAGGAACAGAACAGGTAAATGTTACAACAAAGTTTATAGATGCTTAAACACAGTACGTGACTGTCAGTTAACCTGCCTTCTCTTTCAGTCATGATGCCATGGATTCTTACTATGAATACATCTGGGATGTCACCATCTTGGAGTATTTGACATGTATCCTTTTGCTGGAATACCACATGTACTGGATGTTGACAGCTGGGAAAAGTCCTTTAGCTACCTAAGTGACTTTTCTTGACTCGTCCTCAGATCTCCACCACAAAAGAGGCGAGACAGACAAGCGGCAGATAGCAGTAAGTTAACTCAATGTGCTTGGGGGTGGTGGGATTTCTTTAGAGAGTCTTTCTCTCCCTGACACCACCTCTGAAAAGGTGGTTGCAATTCCAGTTTTAATTTTGTCATGCAATTCTTCTAGAATCTGGGTGCTCATGTAAAGTTGTGGCTGTAGGGGTGGTAGTGGTAGGGCATGTTACAGAAGTAAGTCACCCATGGACCTAGTGCTGAAAATGCCTTGAAATGAAACAGTTTTACTGGAAGGCCTCATGCTGGTTGTGTCTCTTTTTGTTTCAAGATAAAAGCCATTGGTCAGACAGAGCTGAACGCCAGCAATCCTGAGGAAGTCCTACAGCTTGCCGCGCAGAGAAGGAAAAAGAAGTTTCTTCAAGCAATGGCAAAACTTTACTTTTAGGCTAATGCTGGAAGACTATTACAAAATGTGTAAAAGTGAAAAAAATCTTTCAAGACTTTATTATTTTTTAAAATTCATTTAAATTTTTGTACAACATTTACAGTCTAGTATCTTTCTTCTTAGAAATAGATGAAATCTTATAATAAACCCCTCATTTTTACAAACTGTACAGAAGGCTGGAAGCAACTGCAGCTAGTTCCACAATGGCTTGTTTGAAGAAGACATGAATTCAAGTTTGCCAAGTTGCTGTGAGTGTAATGCGGATGTGGGTGGCACCTGATGCTCTAGTGCAGCTTCGTGGGCTGCTCAGTGTCATGTAGCACTGGTCCCTGGCTGTGGGGCACAGATAGGAGCATCGTGAAAGAGGGAGGAGGAATGATACCCTTCTTTCCCAGTACTGCCCTTCATCACAGAAGTGACTCAGAGGTAGTGAATATTCCAAGGAAAACACAGTAGTTAATGCTGTTTATAATAAACACTGATAACATACAGCTCCACAGTTTAAAATACTGTTCCTATGACGTGAGTGGTTGTAGAGTACCTGCGGCTCCCTTTATTCCATACCTTCTCCAGTTCTCATGCTGTTCTTTCTTGTTGCAAGTGGGTGGCCGGGGACTGTACTTCTTCCAGTTAGAGTTACTGCAGCAGCAGGTTCTTTGCTGGTACTCTTACCTGAGGTCAGTGATGCACTAAAACTGAAGTTTATGGCAGGCCTAAAGGGCTTTAAATTCATCAGCCTCCTGTGGAGCTGGGATTTGAGACAAGGCTGGCTGCACTGTACTGTACGCACAGAGTGGTTTCAGAGATGTGAACTGCTTGCCCACGGGCCTCTGTAATACTGCACCTGAGCTGGCGGGACTAACTGACAGGAGTGAGCTCTGACCTTACCAAGGAAAGAAAGAGAGTCAAGAAGAGGTAATACATACAAGCTGTCAATATTCTTCTGCTCATCTAACCCAAAGTAAAGCAAGTCTGCCATGGAAGTTGAGTGGACAAATTTTACCACCCAGCCCTATTAAAATTGTTCTTGAAATTCGTAAATTAAGAATTCAATTCTCACCATAAAGTCATGTCAGAATGGACCAAAGTGATCCAGACTCTTGTGATAGCAGGGTGCAATGCTCAGCTGAGCTCTTTTTGTCAAGTCTGTAGGAGGATGCTGGTCTCAGTTTCCAGGTGTTGTGTCTTTACTGCCCAAGTCTTGAACAGCAGTAAATAACATGAGTGACCTTCAGTGTGGTCCTGTTCTGAAGCACCAAATCCTGTTTCTGAATCTGTTCATGACATTTGACTGTATTTCATTTCTTCTCTGTGCTTTTGGGAGGGGTTATTATTCCTCCTGTTGACACAGGTGATAACTGCCCTGGGGCAGTAGACACTACTCCACTGTTCACTTCTTCCTGTATATTGGGGGAAGAAGACAACAGTTAATACCTTTTTTGTATCAGTAGGAGGCAGCAGTGCTTCCTCACACCCCTCATACAATTCAAGCACTCCAGAGAGTTAGGAGACTGAGAAAACCAAAATGACATTACATAACAAAGTGAAGGTTATTCTCTTACAAACACCTCTCCAGTACTGCTACTGCAAGTGTTTGCTTAAGGCTTGGGAGTGTTAGGGTAAATCATGTGTTCTTTATAGCATCACTGGTGGTTGGACACTCACTGGCTGAGGTGAGCCAGGCCAGGTGCAAGCAGGGAGGTGCTTTGGCCACTCACAGCTGCCTCAGGACAAGGGCTGTGTAATGCACTCTCAGCTGCCTGAATTGCACATCCACAAACCACCTACCAGCATGTCCAGATAATTGGTGTGGGTCTGGATATTATGTCGATCTTCTGCTGCAACCTTCCTAAAGTTCTTCAGCTTCACAGGGACTTTTTTTGCCACATTCACAAAAGGAACCATCCATTGTACACACTCTGAAATGCTGTCCCAATCTAAGCCTAAAGGGTAGAACACAGAAACATGCTTAGAAATCATGATGGAGTTGCACAGTGTTCCAGTATGGGCATGAGTTAAAAAACACAATAAATAATACTGCAGATAAAAATTCAGAAACATCCCCCCAGAAACAGCCACTATTTTCTTATGCTTTTAATTTAAAAAGGTGATGGCTGAGGAGGGTGAATGGAGGTCACAAGGCTTGCTGTTGCTTTCCAGGGGAGGCTGAAGTGACTTGTGGCTTCAACACAAGATTGTGGGTCATACTATAAAAACATACACGAGGTGCTGCTGACAGCCATGCATGACTGCTTGAGAACTACCTTTCACGAGAAAAAGTGGCCAAATATATAGCTAATGATCCCCAAACAACTGGAAGTCATAGAGCAAATATTAGCCCAAAAGCAAGAACAATGTTTCAATTCCTTAGCAAAGGCTGCACTGCTGAAGGTGTTTCCTTCTTTTGAGTCTTTGTAACATCTGAAATAGTGGTAGCTCGTGGTAATTAGAGAAGAAGAAACCCACAGAACAAATACTAGCGTCCATGTAGGTTTTGGTCTTTGGCAGCCTGGTAAGCCAATATCCTCTTAAGCAGATTTGGGCCTGTGACAGCTTCCAGAATTCCCTGCCTAACAAGGCTGAGCTTAACAGAGGCATCTTACCTGAAGCTTTCTTAACAATTTCGATTGAGGTATAGTGGCAGAGTGCTGCAGCAGCTAGTGTTCTGTACTGGAAGTCCAAAGAATTCACATCCAGAATACACAGGTCTAAAAGCTAAGCACATGAAGAGTAATGAATTTTAACAAGCTGATCCTTTAGCATGATCCTGTCTCAGAGAGGGCTATGCACACAGCAGTCCTCCTACAGCCTGTGCCCCAGAACAGGGCTGAGCTCCAGGAAGGTACTTTCTTAAATTGAAATACTACCTCTAGTGCAGTATTTACACCACTGAGCTACCCAGCTTCAGTAAGCCTCTCTGAGGCTGGGCACAACACATGCCCATACAAACTGAACCACAGCACTTCCAAAATAGTCAAAACACTCCCCAGGCTGCCTTCTTGGCAATTACACAGAAACACTGTTAAGGGCAACACAGGTAAAAGCAGCCAAGGGTCCGAAATTATCCACCTTCCCCTCAGAGCTGGCTCTGCTGTTTACAGAATGCTGGAGTGCACAGTGATTAAAGAAATAAGATGTTTTTTTTATTTTTCCAGCATACAGAGAAGTCTTGAAGTATGTGAAAGCAGGGAGACAAGAAACACAGGGGTACTTGTCCTCAAAACCAAACTTCTTTGGTGGAGTCAAACTTGCACATTCCTTAACAAAGTAACAGGTGAGGGGAAACACAGGAACACTTAGAACAAAGCAGCTTTCAGGATGTAATACTCAGATGTGCTTGTCATTGCCCCAAGAACCATTTTCCAAGAGTTTACTACCCACCTGGGCTATTTGAATGAATTTTTCCTGAGAATACTGAGGTAGCAGCACTTTTGGAACGTCCTTCAGAGCATCCACTTGAAGATAGAGGTTCAGCCAAGAGACAATTGTCACTGGACAGAGTTCCCATTTTAAAGCCTGCAAATATTTAACAAACAGTTGAGTGCTTTAAACCACTCAAGGATAGTTTTGTGCTCTGATTTCTTCCTAATCCTCTCCTGAGATTATTGCACATATCCATACTAAAGATTATTTACAATTTCAAGTACAAATATTCTTTTTAGGTTGCATTCTCACTGCTTTTTGAAAAGGATCAGCACAAAGCTGTATCCCTTTACCTGTGCAGCTGGATTTTATGTGTCTTCTCCATTCAGAAGATGGGAAATTAATATTATTTCCTCAAGATTTTGGGTTAGCTGTGTGAACCTGCAGCTCATATCTATTAAGGAAAAATAAATGTATAAAGTCCTGTGCTGGTAACAATGGATCCTTTCCAACGTGAGGAGCACTGAGCAGTTTGAGGTCTTTGCCTGTTTCTCCAGAAGCCCTTGTTCCTGGACAGCAAGGGACGCTGGCAAGTGCAGTACATTACAGTGACAGCCTTCCAGCCTGCCCGTGCCTGGCTGCACTGTTCAGAGCCTTTACATTCACACCAGCATGAGAAACCTGCCCTTTTCTACCAGTCAGGGACTGCACCCCAGCCAGGGGCATCAGAGGTCCACTGCATACACAACAAAGGCTTCACTATTGTGCAGAAACATTGACAGGTTCCTTTTTTTAAGCAAATAAGTGACATTAAAACACAAGGCTCAGCTGGAGTCTTTCACTCGGCACTTACAAACACAGCAAATCATTACCTTTAACATAATAAGTTCCATTCTTACAATATCATCTTCACTGCAAGCACCATCAGTGACATAAGCAAATTCCTGTATTTTAGGAGCGTAGATTTCCTTTAAAGGGAGGGAAAATGAAGGTTAGTGTGTCTTACAGTTCTAAGAAAGGTTGAGAAGATACTGGGAAATACTTTTCTGTCCATGTTAACATTTCTTATGCTACAACAGTGTTTTTTTCGTTATAGGAAGTGACTTGAAACTTACAGGATAAGGAGATAACATATAACCTACTTGGGGTTTAGTATCTGTTGTATAATGCAATGGACTTATTGCAACTCTTTTAGCTTCTGGGGAAATAAATGCTGACCAAGAAATCAGAACACCCTTTCATTTATAGCTCTTTCCACTCAGCCATTCCAGTGCTGTAAAAACATACATCATTATCAACTCTCGTACAGATGGCTGTCTGATACAGGTTACCTGCAATGTCAGTGCTGATGTAATCATGTACATTAGGAAAAAAAAAAAAAAAAAAGATAAAAGCTAAAAAAAATGAAAAAAAAATCCCACAACCAGCCACTGCAACTGTCAAAATCCAGGGTGCAGAGATGGTTAAGGAAATTTGCTAAGACAGTCATGCCAGTTGGGGCCAAGCACAGTTAAGTGTGTAAGTAAAAGAGAGCTTGCCAGCAAAACTGCATCCCTACCAGCTGGCTCTGTGACCACTATGGCCCCACACACTTCCTTAGCACAGGTGACTGCTCATAGTGCACAACCTTGCTTTGGGAACAACAGGGAGATCTGGGGGTTCCAAGATAACAGCTTAATCCCAAGTTTTCCTGTCAGTCTAGCCTACCGTGCATTATACAAAATTCTGCTCTTGGCCCATGGATGTAGTACACAATGTAAGGTATCACCATCGCTGCACGTAAGAGTCACACTCCACTAAATGGAGGATATCATAAGGATATCAGCCTGATGTACAGGCAGTTTGAGACTTAGGCTTGGTTTTGTTCAAGTCCCACACCCATTCCTGAGATTGTTTGCCTACTGCTGTATATTTGGAAAAAGACAAGACAAAACAAAACTACTTCTGGCACATTTGCATGCCTTTTAAGTTTATGTGGTCTCCTTCCCTGTTGCTGGAGAAAGGGAGGGCAAAGACTACCCTCCAAGAGACTGCCAAATGCACAATTGCAGGAAGAGAAAAAAATTTCCCCTTCTGACCTTCAGTGTTGTACATACACCATCAAGTTCAAATATTCAGACAAGAAATAATTGTTATCACTGTCTTTTTAGTTACTCCAAATTCAACATCCTCCTCCCTGTAACAGAGCTTCTTACCTCAAGTTTGGAGGCAATAAATAATGAGGTAATTCCTATGAGCTGAAGCATGCTCTTGTTAATGTTCTTTTGCGTCAACATGAATCTATCAAAGAAGTCTTGAGCTAGGTAGAAGGTTTCCCGGTGGAGTGCATACACCTCGCACACCTACAACAGGGGGAAAAAATTCAATTTTCTTTTATAAAACTCTGTGTACACACACTGGCGTATTCAAGCTACAACAGCAAAATGCAGTTTCCTCTTCTGCACACACAAAGCTTCACATACCTAGGTATGGCAGAATGCAGTGGTTAGCATGGGATTGGAAAGGGTATTTCCCATGCTCCCACCTAATAATGAATTGCCTGTGATGTACTAAAACTTGCAAAAAATACTTTTTCCAATTTAAATAGCAACCATTTTTCCACTGAAAGAAAAAAGCCTGTTCAGGAAACAAACCCCAACAAAACAGTGACACCTATACATACACACACTAATTACCTTGATTAAGAATACTCTGGGCTCAAGCCACAAGCTGAAGTCAAACCCTCTCTGAATTCCCAGCAGGTCTGTCGCAGGGCGGAACCACTCAAAAATCAAAGTCTTTGGCTCTACAGCAAATAAGCCTGGAAGCTCCTGCTGGAGTGGGCTCTGCTGGCAGGCCAGGAGCACTGCCTGCAGCCCCTCAGGCACACCAACAGCCTCACTAAGCAGGAACAAAACTGCAGGAGCCGCCATCTGCTCCATCCCATTGCTGGTTTCCCTGGCAGGGAGAACTTTTAATACTCGCATTGTATCAAAGTGTTTCAAATGCCAGTTCAACAAAAAAGAAAGCAGAGTGCCAAGACCGGGAGATCTTAGGGAGAGCCCTACTTTTTCATCTAATTTCTAATTGAACTGGGAGGGGCTACCACATCTCCAGCTCGTCTACAACTCCATACCCCTTTCACAACTAGAAAGCAGTCAGATATCTATAAATTACTTACAATCTTCATGTGGTAAAGAACAGGAACAGAAAAGAGTGTCCAAGAAATAGATCCCAGCCACTTTATTATTTTACTTGGATACAAAGTCAGAATAAAATCTCACTACTACAAGCTATTTCCCAACATAAGGTTGGAAGCTCATTCGCAAATTAAAGCCCTTCCTGACCACCAAAAATGCAACTGATTGGCAGAAATAGCACAGCCCCACTCTTTTAGACGTGATATATTTGCCTGATAATTGATGCGTTACTCTGATACTACTAACGACTGCTCCAAAGAAGATTCAGAACTAAAACTGTATAGACCAGGCCCACTCATAAATAAATGGCACAGTTTCTTTGGAAGTGTAATTCCCAAACATAATAACACTTGGTCATGTTAAGCAGTATCTCAGTTATAATGTTACAGAAGAGTGTTACGAGCTACTGGAGAGGTCTCAAAGTTGCTGTGATTTAAATCCATTGTGGCATATAGAACCACTGAGCTGGACAACAGCAAGGGCCTTGTTGATATTTTTGTTTGGAAATTGGATTATTTCCTAATTCAAGATTAAAAAAAAGGCAACAAACCACTTTAATGGTGGTATGTAAATTCCATATTAGAAAAACTAGTGAAGCACACAACTGGAATAGTTTTTTTATCCAGAGTGTATTAAAAAAACCCCAACTTTCATTTTCCTTGAAATTCCTTGCTAAGATGATTTATTTGTAAACTTTTCACATAAGAATCTGTCTATATCAAGAACATTTCCCTGTCAGTCACTGATATATTCTGCTCTCTTCATATGACAAAACTGAAAATTCACTATGAAATCAGAAAGTAGCATCATGGGCTGACACTCAAGAGCTCTCGACATGGTCAGGGTCATAAATCCTCAATACAGAAGCAGTTGTCTCATGGCTTAGATACAGTCTACCCTGTAAGTTAGAGATCCTTAAAGGGTCTGTCTATAGCAATTTCAATACAAGTGTCTCAAAACTAGATTTCTCTCCCTTGCAGGAAGTAGTGTGTCAAGAGCAAAAGTTAAATACTATTGCTCACTGTCCTGAGGGGAAAGTTCAGCACCCCCGCCTCGGAAGGCCTGGATGTAGCTCACCAAGAGGATCAAAAGCAGTCACTTGTCCTGTTGCAAAACAGTTTTGCCATTTTTTATAACTGTACATGTTGCTATTAGATCTTTATGTAAAAGCTGTGCTTTTACCTGCCTACTTCACAGGCACAACACACGGCAAGGTAACTAAAAGTACACACCTCTAAGAGCCAGTCTAGCAGTATCGATCTCATGTGAGGTTGCAAACTAGAATGCAGTGATGTGAAGTGTTTGCAGTGAGCATATCTGTTCTCCTTCGTCAGGATGTTGAGCCAGACATCTTTGGAATTTCCCCAGCTATGGAATAAAGTTACACAAAGCATTATTAAGTATATACGCAATTCACGAAAAAAAGAGTAAAAACATTATTTATTGTTTACAGACATTCAGAAACAAAAAGAAAAACTGTGTATACTATAAGATCCTTACGGTAATTGGAAAACTGCAGGAATACTCAGAATGTTTTATATCACCACAATAGCAGCTTGCCAACATCATCAGCAAGTCCAGTTCTACAGAACAGATAGTAAAACTGAACATGTGCCTGCCAAGTTGCACATGCAACCATAGTTTCCCATTTTGCCTAGTTCAGTGGCTGTTCAGAGAGCAAGATGAAACCAAACCCTCCCCATAAGAAAGGACAATATACTCCTCCCCAGGAAACACAAAGCATACGTGAAGTTGTCCAGCTTAGCTTGACAAAAGCATTGAGATAGTGTTTAAAAGTCACTCATCCATCCTTTTATTTCCTAGCTTACTTCAAGGCTCAGAAGAAAGCTATTGAAAAATTTAGTTCTTGTTTATTGATAACTTATAATTTATTAGTGCTCCAGTCTGTTTGGGAAAATAATGCCTGTATCGTCAATATGGTTTCATTTGTAATTGTTATTATTAATTGATATGGGCTTTTTCTTAGATGCACTTCTCATCCTGCAGGTACTAAGAGGAACAGCATGTTAATCAATGAAATTATGATTTCTTACTGAAATTTTTGGAGTTATGTATTTATCTTTCCCCAAGCAGAAGCAGTGAGACAGAGCTGATCACTGGTATTGCCTACAAATTCTAACCCAGGTCAGTTTCATTCTGTTGCCATCATAAGTTAAAAGCTGGGGAGATTCTTGCTTGTTTAATGCACAACTCTCCCCATTTAAGCAGAAAGAAAGGCATTGAGAAATCAATTATGATCTTCCTACAGCAGTTAGGTAATGATCGAGAAGGCAGGAGAAGTAAATTATCCTCTTATTTGGCTAATCAGAAAGGATGGAGGTCAGCTTTACCAGATGCCTCTCAACAACAGGATTAAACACCTTGCATGGAACTCTGTATCGGAACATGTCTTTGAGGCAAAGAATCACCCTGCAGCATGTCCAGTTCTGAACAAGTTTGGGCCAGAAAAAAAAAAACGAACAATGGTATATCTAGAAAGGTTCTCTTAAAAGTAATGCTTCATGTTCTGCTTCTCTTCTCATTCACCTGGGCAGAAGTTTTCCTTAAGGCATTGCAGTAAATTTACCACCTCTTTCATTAAACTCCAGGATACAAAGAGCAGCTGGCTACTTATCTAATACACCTGAATGTCTAAGAAATTCTGCAATTGAAAACTATAATTTAGTCAGCTAAGCTATCTCGCTGCAGAAGGGCAACTTTCTAGAACTGTGACTGCACCAAGCACATTGCATTGCATTAGCAAGCTACCCACACAGTGCTATTGCCACAAGTATATTTGAACGTTTTTAAGTTCTTTAAGAAAATTTTGTGTAATATTTTTTGGTCACCGAGTTCCAATAGCACTGAAAGAAGTTTAGTTTAACCATTATGTGCCTCTTAACCACTTAGAGTGTCCAGTCTTAAGTTATAAAAGGACAGCTCTGAAAGGTGAAAACTATCTGTCTGGTGTGTTTATAAGATCAGGGGAAAAAATACCCAAACAACCAAACCCAAGAATTTCTATCTTTTTCTTGTATATCAAATCTTCTGTGGAATGAGGAGACAAGTAGAGGTGTGTATTATATAAGCACAACACAACAGATTTTATTAGAGTAGTTCAGCATATTTCGTAAGACATTAACAATTACTGCATCTGTTAAACTTACTTGAGTTCTGGCAAAGGTGATGGATTTATGAAGAGATTCCTGAACCTGTATTTTTTGAATCTCGAGAAGTCAGTGGTTACTGATTCTTTGTGAGGCGTTTCAATAATTATGCAAGGTGAGATGCCTCCTGTTATTGTGGGCGGCCAACAACTCTGCAAAATAAACAAGGTATCTTTTAAATGCTGAGTTTACTATGAGAGCAAGAAAGGCAACGAGCAGACTACAGTAACAGCAACAATATATGTAATGTACATTAGTCTTTCTGGATCTCAGCATTGATTCAAGTACTGAAACCAAGAAAGATAAAAGTTAAATGCCAACAAAACCTTCCATAGTCAAGATGGAACATGTGTAAACAGATTGGATGCATTTGGGAACTCAGCTTTGAGGAAGATGACCATCTTTAGTTTATGAACCCACAAGTAGCCTATCCATTGCTTGAAAAGCTCAGTTACAGTACAAAAGGCAAAGATATTAATTGTTACTAAAACACAAGACATTAGGTTGCTAGTCCTATCGACTTATCTATTTGGAGGGAAAAGAAAGGAGGGGGTGGTTCTACTGTCTCTCAGTGGAAATTCAGCAACTTGTTATCTTCCAGTTTAGTGCTCCAGAGAGGAGCCACCCATCTCAGCTCCAGAGCTAGATACCTACTGAGCAAACAGCAGCTGTGAACTCTCTCAGCTTGCCAATGCCAAATGTGGGATGCAATGACTCAAAAGGAGAAGAGTGCAAAGGTATTCATGCAGAAAGCCTCAGAGAAGGAATTCTAGATTACTGTAGTTAACTACAACTCGTTTCAGTAATGCTTATCTGGTTGTATGTAACCAATACGAGTAAGGAGGTATCAAATCCCTGGAGCACATGCAATGCTGTAATGGCTGACAGCCTTCAAAATGGTGACACATAACTTTAGTTACTCTCTGTGAAGTTGAGGGGGAATCCTATTCACAAAGAAAGGCAACAGACGGGCAGCCTGAACACAGAAGTTTTTCCTATATAGCTGACTTGCAAGCTACACAGGATTCCCTTAGTATACCTAAACCTATTCATAGGCAGACTGAAGTATCCCAAGAGTGAAGTTACATATTCCAGCAGAATTGACCTTAATGCATGCAGCCAAGAGAAAAGGGAGGTCCTCCTCCTCCTTCTCTCCTGTGATCCTCACTGCCCAAGTTCCATCCCATTGCTTGTGAGACCCTCTGCTAGGTTGATTCAACGCACTAACCCAGCAGAACATTAACTTATTTTGTAGTGCCAAATTAGCAAGATGAACCTGCATACAGCTTCGTTCAAAGAATGGAGCAAGGCAGGGGATGGAGTGCATGGCCAGCTATCAAGGAAGAAGAGACAGGGAAGCAGATTTCCCCCTTTCATCAAAGTTAAGTTGTAACACGAAGCTTCACCCCAGGTACAGCTGATGTACTTATGCAGCATTTTTTCCTACTCAAGATTTACAAAGACAACTTCACAATCAGAAGAGTTTCGCTTCACCATAGCTGTTCGTCTCATTACTTTACAAACAGAATAACTGCAAACAATATTGTTTGCAAGAGAAAGTTATAATATTTTACTAATCTGCTTTAAAATAGAAAACCGTAAGGCCTGTCAGTTTTGAGTTTCCTGCGTTAGTGAAAACAGATTCCTAAATTGATTTAAATAATCAAAAGAATTGTTAAATGAAAGTAAAGATGGACTGCATGGTTATGAATCTTAACTAAATGGCCGTGAAACCACACCTAAAGTTAAAACAAGTGCAGTGATCTTGTTTAGACTTGCCTCTAGGCCTTACCTGCTCTGTATATGGAATTGTTCTAAAATATCTGGGGTTATTTTCTTTTTTTCACCTAACCTTACTCTGCAACGGGTTTTACATTGAAGGATCTTTTATCTGCAACAAAGTCATGTGTAAAAAAGCAAAAACATATAAAAAGGTGCTAAGCTCCCATAGTTTTTAATACCTGAAAATACAAACTTCCCCTATTCAATACTTTTTGGTGTGGCATGCATGACTTCACACCCACCAACATAAACCAGATGGACTCTCTTACCTAGTTTGAAATGGTATTCAGGATTGAATTACCTTAATTTCATATTGATGTTTTTTAGCAATTTTCCCATCTTCTCTTTTCTTAATCTCCTGCTGAGAAGAGAGACACACATCAATACACTGACAGTGGCCAGCACACCCACCTAAAGCTCAGGCAAACTCTTGCTACCCCTGCCCCACTTTATAACTTGGCAGAGTAAAGACTGTCCCATCCAAATGTACCGGAGAGCTTTCAGAATCATTCAACTTTCCAAGCTACTCAAATTGCTCACCTCTGTTGTTCTCCTTTTTCTGGTCTGGAGATAATCTAGTGCTTGCAGTTCTTGTGGAGCCTCTTCTTGACAGGACAGTGGCTGCTGCTGTTTGGCTTGCAAACGGGTACTGCAAAGAGCAGAGTAAAAAGTCATTAGACATTAGGAGAGCAGCAGCTGTTAGATGAGTACAGATAATCTTAGTACAATCCTAACATCTTACCTGCGCCTTGACATCTTCTTTGGGCTATAAGATCTCTACCTGGATCAAAGTAATAGGATAAGCTCAGTTAGTGCATCCTCATAAAATTAGAACCAAGTTCCCTACTTTGTGTCATGAACTCATCACAAAGAGCAGCATGCTCTACACAGCTCAAACAGAAGGGCACACGTATTCCACTGGCCTGTGGAATGCCCAAGCAGAGCATGACTGTGATATATAAGCACACGCAGCTCTATGTCCTGCTGCAGGGTGCCCAGGTATGCCAGCAGTTTAGCTCAGGCTGCCTGAGGGTGGGGGCAGGGAAGTTATAGAGGGACATTTCCCACACAAGAGGATGTGGGGAGTCCCTGGGGCTGTGACCCTTCTAGTCCCCCCACACCGTCCATTTCAGGCACCCACATAGACACACGTTTTGCCACTGTCGGTTCCTCCGGGGCGATGCCCCCCCACACCTGCCGGGATGGCCGCCCGCGATGGGCCGGGCCAGGCGCCGCCGCCCGCGCTCCCGCCGCGCCGGTTCCGCGCCAATTTCCAGTGAGCGGGGAGGCGGCAGCGGCCTGTGCCGGGGTCAGGCTGGGCTGGGGGCACCGCCGCCGCTCGCCCTCCCCTCCCGAAGGGCCGATCAGACACCCACCCACTCCCGAGGGTGCTGAGGGGGCGCGGGAGGGGCAGGACCGCCGCCCCACCCCCCCTGCGCTCCCGCCTGGCTGAGAGCGCGGCTCCCTCCAAAACCTGAGGGGGAAGGAAGGGGCTGCCGGGACGGCGCCGCACACGCGGGGACACCCACCCCCCGCCGGGACACCCCTCAGCGGGACCCCCCAGTGCAGGGACCGGGGCTGTGAGGGAGTGTCCTCACAGGCACCCCGCTCCCAGGGCCAAGGCGGGGGAGCCGGGACCCGCCGGGGTGCGGCGCAGGCGGGCGGTCGGGGTCAGCCCGCCAAGCTGCTCGGCCGGCATTCCCGCCCCCAGCGCGCCAGGCTCCCTCCAAAACCGGGCAGCCCGCCCCCCGCGGGGCTGTCCGCGGTGGGGCAGGGGGCAGCCGATGGCGGGATCCTGCCGCCACCCCGACCCGCCGCGCTGCTCCCTGCGGGGGTGCCCGCCTGGGCCATCGCCACTCTCCGCTCCCTGCGGATGGGGCCGCCCGCGGGGACAGCCCCCCCCAGACTCTCCTCAGCCACTCTCCCTCCAAAACGCCGCCCGGGCGGGCGGGTAGCCCGCCTCACCGCTGCCGGTCACGACTCCCGGCCGCCGCTCCCGCCTCACCGCTTCGAGTCACCGCTCCCAGTCACCGCCGCCAGTGCGCCCCTCACATCCCCCCACCACCGGTACCGTATCTGCCGGTACCGCCACCACCACTACTACCATCATCACCGCCATCCTCAACACCGCTGCGGCTACCATCATCATTGCTACCATCATCACTGCCGTCATCATTAACATCATTATTATTATCATCACCATCGCCCAGCCAGCCCTCGTCCTCACCGGCGGGACCCCCGCGCACCTCCGCCGCTGCCGCCCGGGCCGCGCTGCTCAGCTGGCGCCGGCGCCAACCCGCTATATAGCGCGGTCGGGCCCGCGCTGCGCATGTGCG
>VZTD01001652.1:95409-201667 GCA_013397725.1 Rhagologus leucostigma
GGCGGAGCCTCCGGCGGAGCCGCCAATGGGAGTGCGCGGAGCCGCGGCAGCGTGCGGCGGCACGGGATGTAAACACGGCCCCGCGCGCCCCGCCCCGCCCGCCGCGGCGGCTGTCAGCCCTCGGCCACCCGCGAGTGTGCCTGTGGCACCGGCCTCCTGGGCAACCCCCGCCACCTCGCTGCGGTGAGAGCGCCGGGCTGACACCGCACCATGCTCGGGGGTGGCCGCCGGCTGTCACATATCCCACTGCAGGAGGGTGGGGTGAAGAGGAGGCTTAGGGGTGGCCTTATCGCTCTCTACAACCTGAAAGAAGGTTGTAGCCAAGTAGGGGTCATCCTCTTCCGCCGGGTAACAAGTGACAGGACAAGAGGACAGAGTCTTAAGCTGCGCCAGGGGAGGTTGAGGTTGGACATTACAAAGAATTTCTTCACGGAAAGGGTGATTAGACACTGGAATGGACTGTCCAGGGAGGTGGTGGAGTCACCATCCCTGGAGGTATTTAAGGAAAGACTGGATGTGGCACTTAGTGTCATGGTCTATAGTTGACAGGGTGGTGTTCATTCAGAGGTTGGACTCAGTGATCTAAGAGGTCTTTTCCAACCTAATTGTTTCTGTGATTCTGTGCCAGCAGAAGACAGGCTTCCCCCAAGCACAGCCTCCATGATATCCCGTGGACAAGCCCTATCCCCTACAGAGCAGCTTTCCACACCTGCCAGCCAAGCCCAGCACTGCCCCTCAGGGTCCCATCGTGTCTCAGGTGTCAGAAAAATCCACGAACGCCAGAGGTTTATGTCCAAAAAAGGAGACAGAGGAGTCCTTCAACTTTATTCGAATAAAGAGAGAGAGAGTCCATTGGGGCACACGCCCGCGGGGTTTTCTCTCTCGGGGGTTCAGAGGGCGCAGCCTCCTTTTACCCTAAACTCCCGGCCGCATGTTGCCCTCTTCCTTTCCCTGAGGTACTAGGAAGGTACAGCCTTCCTAAACCGCCTACCACATATTCCCCCTTTGATGTTTTACCCCAAAGTTCAGAAGTTCAGGCTTGCGCAGACCCTTGTCCGTTTCAGGAGCCAAGCTGTCTGGGCTCTGCAACACACCTGCTGCCCAAGGTGAGTAGAGACATTAAGACCCATTTCAAAGACGTTAACACCCATACCTTCACCCATCAAGTTATTTGTAAAGACATTAGCGCACATCTTTCTTCTCAAAGGACAGCAGGGCCCACTGCAGGAGCACCCACCCTGCAATGCCCTTCTCCAGCAGGAGATGATGCTGAAGCTTACTCTCAGTGCCAGCACAGTTCCTGTTAACATCACTCAATGGCTGCATGGAGTTTTCGTAGTTTACATATTCCAAAAACACCCAGAAATAAAATCCACACCACCGCAAAAGCAACCAAATCCCACAGCACCACATACTTAGCAATGCTTTAAGCAGACACTTTTCTTTAAAACACCCAGTGCAGGGCACCTACAGCCATTTTGCCGATGAGGAACAACTGCCACTTTCTTGCAGTACTGAGCACATGTACTGCAAAACAGCACAAAGAGAAGCCGTGGCTGCCTTCAAGTAAATCCACATCTTCATTTTTTTTCACGTATTTTTCTTTTCCCAAATGTAACATTATTAAAGAGTAAACATAGGTTTTGCCTCCAAGTATGTATTATAGTAATTGAAATTGAACACAATAACCAGGTGCTTAAACTGTGATGGCTTTGCTATTTTAAAGGGCAAGAGAAAAAGCAGTGCAGCCCACCAAGGCAGAGATGTCACAGTAGGGTCGCTGACAGCAGTTTAACAGGTCATAAGTTTTGGGCACCAAGGGCCATCTCTCAGCTGTGTGTCCTTACAGCACCTGATGAAGTGAGGACAACAGTTCCTGCAAACTTCAAGTAAAGCACTGACATGTGCAAGACAGACACTGCAGCCAGCCAGCCTCCTCAGCTCTGCAAAATGTCTGTTCTAGACCTTGTCATGAAGAAAATCTGCTAGTTGTGGCTCAAAAGGAATGCAAAAAAGCCCAAACCTCACTGTCATTTAAACAATCGTTTGTCAGCTGAATATATTGCATCAGCTCATGGCAAGAAATCTAACTTACGTCATAGTTCAGTATGCCTGCAATAGACATGAAGGTATCTCTTTTAGTTGACTTCCACTGAAATCCACCAGCAAGATGCATCCTGCTGTCTGGAAGTTCATCTCCTACTCCATTGACTGCAGAGAAAAGGTGGTCCCTGAATTTGGGCAAACTTGACCTAACTGACCTCCAGCCTTTAACTGACTTGCTGAAGGTGAAATACTACCATAGTTGGTTTTTTTTAAACAATTTGTTAAAAAAGATCTGAAATTTCAGCTAGCAAGAGAAGAGAGACAAATTATCTTTTTTCCCTAAAAAACCTCCACCCTTCACAGATGCCTAATTAGGGCTTGTTGGCAGCCAGGCTCACGCAGCAAAGTGGGTTTGGTACATCAGGAGTAAGTTCCATGGCACATTGTGAAAGAAGAATACTGCAAAGCTAAAAATTGAATGGGTCAGTTTGGTCACGAATAGGTTTCAGCACAAAGACTGTAATGGCTAAGCTGCTCATTTTTCTAGACCTTTTGATGTGAGCTGCTGCAGGTCACCTACCACATTTTTGTGGTTTTGATTCAGTAGTGGAAAATGCACCAGGTCCCATGAGCATTCCCCATCCTGCCAGCAACATTTCCCACAAATTTTCATCAGTGAAAAAACCCCACAAGACAACCAACCAAACCAAACCAAAACCCCAGAAGCTAATGTGCAATCAAATCCTGAAGCAGACAATTAAATTATGATTTTAATGCAAGCTAACACACTGACCTTTTGATGTGGCAATAAAGTTGAAGTGAGTTAGTCCATGCTGGAACATTTCCAAGTGGATTGACACACTGTACATCCTTTTTCCCTGTGTGGATGCCTCTGTAGGGAGGATGAATGTAAAAGAAGATTTTTTTAAGCTTCTAGAAATATATTACTGCTGAGCAGTGTTTGCACTGGGATCTGGCAAGTCCTTTTACATTAGTCTAGTGGTTTTCTTTCTTTTTTTTCCAATTACCACTGGTAGGTATGTTCCAGAGAAGGTGTTAAGGCCTTCCTTACAAGTTTACACACCTGAGGTTGTTTTTCTTGGTTATCCTTTTATGGATCCAGTTGAAGGAGCCTGGAATCTACCAAGGATCTATAAAGCACAGATCTAAAGCCTTGAGGATCAGTCCAGTTACTGTGTGCTCAATACTGCTCTTCTCCCAGGGAGTTCCTCAGTCCAGGCTAGTGTCCAGGAACAGGCTTCAGATCTCAGCTGGCAGACATGGGCTGTGCCATAAGTCTATACTTTCTCCTGTATAGACTTCAAATTGTTGTGTCCAAGCAAGGTGACCTAGTTAGGCAGTATAATAATAAAATACCATTATGCATAAAAATATATCTATCAGACTGCTAAAAAACCTGTAGATTCCCTGAAACGGGGCTTTATAGAGAATTAGCAGCAGAGAGAGGTGGACAAGAGAAAGGAGGCCTCAGGCTTTTGGGATATGTGGGTATCAGCCAAGAGGTGTCAATTTTTGCAAGGTAAACAAAGGCTATGAGATCTTGATTAAGGAAGGGGGGACTGACATGGGCAGAAGTATCCCCTTGTCTACTTCCAGCAGTGAATTTCAGTTCTAGCTCTTCTATCTATGGTGTGAGACTGAGGAATGATTGATGGGCCAAAGCTGGAGGTATGAGATTCAGTGAGACCAAGTGCTGGGTCCTTCACTTGGGTCACAATAACCCCATGCAGTGCTACAGGCTTGGGGAAGAGTGGCTGGTAAGTGACCCGTCAGAAAAGGACCTGGAGGTGCTGGTTGATATGGTTGGATGGTTACAGGCTCTTTGTGAGGGTTAGACACAGCAGAAGAAGTGGAGGTTTGCATTGCATAGCCTGGTATTGTTACTCTTATCTGTTTGGGGTTTTTTGGTTATTATTCCTTTTCCTTAGTTTACTCATGAAATTATAATATTTATCTGCCTTATTAAGGTATTTGAGTGTTCAGCTATCAGTCTGCCCACAGAACTTTTGAACAAGTCAAGAGAATAACTTCTGAAGTATTAGTTATACAGCAGTAACTCCAGAACAGTACTGTCATCAAGAAAAAGCTGGTTGCAAAAAAGAAATGTTATACGTATCATATAAGTCTCAGTTCAGTCTCATTTACTCTAAGACTGATATATCATGACCAGACCATGGGAACGACAGTGCCACAGCAGCATCAGCATGTTCTTTTGATGAGTCATTCCTATGTTCTCCAAAAAACCCAAACCTTCCTTGCAAGTATCACTCAGTAAGAGTCACAATATTTTGTGGTTATAAACATGCACCAGAAGTCAGTGAGACAAAGAAAGCAGATACTACACTGTTTCTTCATCAAGTCGTTCAGTAGTTATGGTTCTCTCTGACATTTAGCACTGATGAAGGCACTCTATCAGACATACAAGGATTTATATACACAGAAAACCGAGAATGTAAAATGAGAACTTAAGCCAATAGTTACATTGATACAACCCTTCATACAAACATTCTTGCTTCAGCACAGAGAAGTTTCAAAAAACACTAGTTCATGGTGTTTTGGAGACTGTCCAAGCTAAATTTTAAAAGTTGCATGAGGTCTGAAATAAGCACCCCAAGAGGAACACTATCAGCTTAACTATGTTAGGTTATCTGTATGGATACAATTCTACAAGCATAATTGATCAAACTTTCTCCTGAAGAAGTATACTGTACAGCTCTCAGCATAGACTTGTTGCTTTGATAAATGGACAAAATTTACATTTCAAAGGGAATTTTACTCAGTTCTTGCTCTGGGAAGATGGATGCTTTGTTGCACAAATACATTTTCACTGCTGTTAGTTAAATAGGTCATTTTGTCACCCTGCTTATTTGGTGGGTGAGAATTAAGGCAGGAACTACTTGTAACAGTTTAGCCCGTACAAATCCATGGAAGCCTGTATCCAGTGTGCTGAGAGAGCCGGCTGATGTAATTTCAAAGCCACTCTCCATAATCTTTGGAAAGCCACAGAAATCAAGGATCCCTAATGACTAGAGACAAAAAGCCCACTCACTCACACAGTTTCAGAAAACGCCAAAATAACAACTTGGAGAAGATCACCAAGCCCATTTCGTACATTCGAGATTTCCTGTATTTCAGCTTGCACACATTGCCTTTTTTCCTTTCACTAGGCACCACCAGAGAAGTCTGTTCCCCCTTCAGCTGTTTATATTCTTTGACAAGATCCCCCAAGACTTTTCTTCCCCAGCCTAAACAATCTCATCTCTCATCCTCTCCTGGTAGTTTCAGTCTTCAGTCCTATTATTCCCCAGCCTCTGGACACCCTCTAGTACATCTGTGCCCTCTCGTACTGGGAGCTCAGCACTGGTCACGCCATTCAGATGTGTCTCACCAGCCCAGGGTGGAGGGGCACGATCACCTCCCTCCACCTTGCTGGCAACACCATGCCTGATGCAGCCCAGGAAGCTCTGAGATTTTGAGGCCACGAGGGTGCACTGCTGGCTCATGCTCAACTTCGTGTCCACCAGGACCCCCAGGGCCCTTTCTGCCAAGATGGTTTCCAACCAGTTGGCCTGGTGCCTAGGTACAAGACTTCTTATTTCCCTTCACTGAACTCCATGAGGTTCCTGTTAGCCCATTTCTCCATGTTAAGGTCCTTCTGAATAGCAGCACAGCCTTCTGGTGCATAAACAACTCTGCCCTATGACCCAGACTGTTAATGAAGGTTTTTAACAGTGTAAGGATCCTGCATTGACAGGGTGCACCAGTAAAAACAAGCTTTCAGCTTGGCTTCATGTCACTGATCACAGCACTTTGAAACACAGGGCTCAGCCAGCTCTCAACACACCTGCTCACCATCTGCTTCACACAGTCCATAATTCATCGCTTTGGGAAGATGCTATGGAGGACAGTGTCAAAAGCCTCGATAAAGGCAAGATAAACAATATCCACCACTCTCCCCTCATCCACTGAGCCAGTCATCTAACTGTAGAAGGCTATCAGGTTGTCAGGCATGCTTTTCCTTCCATAAATCCATTCTGGCTACTACTAATCACCTTTTTGTTCATTTTGGAAATAGTTTCCAGGACTATTTGCTCCAATACCTTGCCAGACATCAAGGGAACGGTTCCCCTACATCTTCTTGTCTATAAGATAGACTCTTGCTTTCCTCCAGCCCTCAGGAATCCTGTCCATTGCCAAGCCCTTTCAGATAATTAAGAACAACTTCACAAAGACATCAGCCAGCTCCTTCACCAGTCATGGATGCATCCCATAAAACTGCGTATGGTCCATTTCTTTAAGCATTTCTTATCTTGAGACTTCTCATCCAAGGGGTGATCTTCATTGCCTTAGCATTTCCCACTGGTGTCAGGGTCCTGGAATCCCAAAGGCTGGTCTTCCCAGTAGACACCAAGGCAAAGAAGACATGGAGTACCTCAGCCTTCTCCACGTCCTTTGTCACATGGATTCTGGTCCCGCTTAGCAGCAGGCTCACACTTCCTCTGATCTTCCTTTTGCAGCTGGTATATCTGTGGAAGGCCTATTGTCCTCCACATCCCTTGCCAAATTCAGCTACAGGTGGCTTTGCTTTTCCTTCCCTAAGCCCATCCCTAGGCATCGGCACAGGATCTCTGCCCCCCTGTACAGACACCTGTACCAGCAGCCTTCCATACAGATTTTTTCATGGTGGTGCATGGCAGGGAAATAATAGGCAGTGGGGCATGAGTTGAAACAAGAGAGGTTCAGCCAAGATACAGAAAAAATTCCCCACCCCATGCACATTTCATGTGTTTTTTATCTCTGTCCTGTTCACCTACAGAGCTCCTGCATGTTGATCAAGAAAGGCAGCAGTCAGCAGAGATGTGCAGCTCTGCTTGGATGCACATTATCACCTGATCAGCAACGCAAACTGATTCCCAGAGGAACTGCTCTGTTAAAGAAAGCACTGGGACACTCAGTACCTGGCACCTGAACAGGGTGCTCAGGGCATTCGGATTTTAACTAACCTGTAGCATTAAGGAACAGACTGACAATTTTTAATAGGCCATTTTTTTATTGAGAGTTAAGATCGTGTTTCCCCCAGTGCGCAGAATGCACTATGAAAACAAAATACAGAAGATCACTTTAGTAAATACACATTGGTTAAGCGATGCTACTTTTTCTTTTTGGCAAAGTGCTGTATTTTGTCTGTTTTCAGCTTGTGTTAAACTGTTAAAAATAAGAGCCACGCACTCTTCCATATCAAAAGGACTGCTACAAATAGAGAAGTGGCTCTGGAGAGAAGCTGCCATGTATGCATAGACTGATGTACAGTATTAATCCCAACTGAAATGTCCCTTTTGAATCTTCAAGTTTGCTGTGTAGAAGGCACAGTTTAAAATGCAAATCTGTCCATTGACCAATACATATGAAAATACAATTTCAACAAGATTCATGAATATCAATCAGTATGAGACAGTGCAAGGCCTCCACTTTTACAAGAAAAAACACACACTTTAATACAATTCAAAAAACCATATAAAAAGCCACACAGCTCACTATTAAAACAGAAAACCAAAACAAATCTAATTGCCCAATAGCTCCAGGCACAAAACAGGGCTAGACCAACATAAATATGTAAAACAAATTAACAAAAAGCCATTGATGTAGTATTATCTCACACAATAATATGGTTTCCAATATTACAAATTGAGAAGCACAGCTTTGTGCAACGAAATAGTTTATATCCTGAAAGATATAGGTTTTCATCACCAGAAAGTCATCTAGTAATGCAGTATAAAAAGATCAGTATCTCCCAATTCTAGGAGCAGTCTAAGGTTGCATTTACTTGCCTACTGAGAAGAACAGACCAAGGCTCTCATTTTAATGCCTGGGAGCCTCATACTCTCAACTCCATCTCCCCATTAAGAGTTAAGGGATTACTTACTCCTTCCAACATAGGGACGTGGAGACTCCATCTTCCTTCATTTCACTTTAAGAAAATTAAAGCTGAAGGAAAGTAGTTACTTTTATATAAAGAAAAGTAATACAGGAAAGCAAAGAATTTTCCTGAGCTAGAAAGTTGGCAGCGAGGATGAGGAAGTTTAAGCTAGACAAAAAGTTGGAGTGATAAAGGTAGATAATCTGAGGCAAGTAAGAGTACTTATTTGCAGATAAACCAAACTATTTGGACCACATGAAAATTGTTGTATGGACACGGGCACATACTACTGAAAACAGCAGTAACAAAATATCTCTTTCGAAAACTCACGATGTGACCAATTTTGTTTGCTTTCAGTGTCCATGTGAATTCAATGTGATAAAAAAAAAAAGACTAGTATATCCAGGAAAGCACCTCCTGCTTGTATACATTTAATTATTTTCAACATCCCTTTGTGACAATCCTAAGTAATTTCAGTGAAGCAGCACATCTGCAGTGAAACAGAGGTTATAAATGCTGTTCCCTGTGTGCTAAGTAGGTTCCACAACAATTCCAGCTGCAGAACTGCAACAGTACCACTACATCAAGGTCAATATAACTGCTGAGGTTTTGCTTCAGTGAAATTGAAGCATTTGGCTGAATTTAAATACTTCATAGGCCTGGAATAATTCACATTATTGACCTTGCCTTATTTCAAAGGCTCTTCACATGACTCCTTATACCAACTTCTGTATAAGGACTACTGGAAGACACAGTTGAGTAGTATGTTAACACTTTAATGCCCTAGGCACTAAACACAAGGGAAAACAGCAAGTCACATTAAGCACTGGCAGAAAGGAAGATAAACTTACTTTTATTTCCCCCTTCTTTCAGTGCAGATTTCTGCTTCCTTACCTCCATATCCATTTAATCCACTTCCCAGATTGATCTATCAGGGTTCGGCATGCTACTGGCTGCTGTGTAACACAAAGGTTTTGTTAACAGGTGAACGTTACTTTACCTGTAGTTGTAGTTGGCAGTGCCTGCCAACTTCCAAAACATCTTGCACAGTGTTCTTAAGAAAACTACTTGCTAGTTTTGAATGGCTTTTCTTTCCTGTTGGCCCATGGAATTGCTATCCAGTCCTTCTGCCTCCACTGGGCTAGGAGAACAACCACGGCCGATCAATCAATTTTTATACACTCTGTTATCGCTGTGTTTAGTTCAGCATCCACTTCTCCCTGCCTCACACCACCCTTCATTTCCAGTCCCTATTAACTTGGACTTCATTTTCATAGAGAGAAAGAGAGAAAATTAGGAGAACTTTGAATAAAAGCTTCCTTCTAGCTACTTTTGAGCTACTCTCAATCCGTAAATATGAGACAATCTAATAGCAATTTGTAGCTCAGAAACACCTGTCTGTCAGCCTGACTTCTTTGAAGAGCAGTCAGCTACTGATGGGATTAAGAGAATGGTCAATCCACCATCTTTTTCCTTTAAGTAGACTAGAGATTAAATGAGATAGGGTAGGGGAAATACATGTTTCAAAGACAGAAATAGTTAGAGAAAGGAGTTAGAGAAACTCAAACTTTACCACGTAAAAGCCAGTTCAGTTCTCTGTGTTGTGCACCTGCACGTTATCCAAAGGTTCACTTTTCTTCCCACTCCACTGTGCAGTACTACATCTGTAACACCAATGCCATACTGTACTGCAACAATATTGGTGGGACATTTAACCCTCTTTCAATATCCACATCAAGCACCCAGCACACCTACACAGACCCTACTAACACAAGTAAGTTCTAGGAATTTAGATGAGATGTCCTTCTTGAAACAGCTCAGCACAGCTATGTAATATCCACTGGCAGCTATAGTATTTCCTTATTAGAAAGTAATCATATATGCTGAATACAGACAGATACACAAGCTGTCAAGTACTGGTCATTAAAGCATATGGCTAACCTCAAATTTTCTAACTCCATTTTGATTAATGCAAAATGTAACTGATTTCCATCTCAGTTAAGTTTCTTTAAAATACCAACTAAGAACCCATCTATACACCATAGTTTATAAAACAGCACACAAACTATCGTACTGATAGGCTTCCAAGACATTGATATTTAACATCAACATTTAGAACTTGCTGCAAGATGTTTGGAGATTTATGTGTCTTTTGAAAATAATGCAACACTAGTTATGATTGTGTTTGACGGATTGACAATCAGCTTCAGATTGACCACACTTACCTACACATGAAAACAAGAGCAACCTAAAAAAAATTAGACCATAGATTAAAACCACAAGAACCATCAGTAATTGAACTGACGCTGGCAAGGCTGGTGAACAAACAGTCCATTGTGCTTGGCTTGCCGAGAGTGGCAATCCCTGGTAAGGTTTTGGCGACGGAGATTGTTTCTGTTGATGTAGTGTCTTTCATTATGTTCTTTTATCCAGTGGGTAGGACGAAAGCTCTTGTTTCTTTCCAGAAAAGTTGAACTAGTAGCAAGAGCTGTGACATAGCAGTGAACACGCTGTCCTGTTTCATTTCGGGCCTCCAGTCTAGAAATGTAACAAGCAAGTATCAGTCACTATTGAGGTGCATTGGAAAGACAAGCAAAATAAAGGGTAGAACATGGACATCAACATCCAGCATTTCAAAAGGGTACCCTTGTTCCACTGGACAGAGATTTGGGATGAGGTGAAGGCACTTACCACACTGGTAAGTAATGTGTAGTGCTGCTAACTTACTTTTTGTATGAGGACCCCACAAGAGCCTTTGGACTTTGGTGTCTTACTCTAACGTGCTCTTTCTTCCCCACACCACCTCCCTAAGCCCAGAATGCAATACAGATCAGAAACAGGCAATGTGTGTCACATTGCTCCAGCTTTAGAAGACTTGAGAGTTATCCACTAGGCAAAGTTTGGTTTAAAATCATCTTGAACATAGGTGGTTCAGCCTGAAAACAGATGCACACTAACAAAAGTGCATTTCAATTGCCAGCCACACAAGTAAATCCAAACAATGTTCATGCAGATGAGTGGAAAGGTAGACCAGTTTTGACACACACGAGAAATAACTTAGAAGGATTGTTCCTCAACCAGCCCCTCTGAATTTCATGAGCAATGAGTCAGCATTTTTGGCAAACCCTTGTTTCATCATGCACTAGTGAAAAACAAACCAGCAGCCTATGCAAGCAGCAACTGACATATTGAAAAAGGATTTCCCTACTTGACAGAACAATCACTGGCATTTCCTGAAATTTCCAAAGTAAAGTTAAAAATAGCCTAGCCATTTTAAAAGCAAAGCAAAACCCAAATCTGAGTGCTAGAGCTCGTGTGAAACCACTGGCAGGAGAGTGTCTTGCCTTTTGTCTCCCCACTCAGGGCCCAACAACCAGCTGTCAACTGGTCAGTGGTGCCCAGGAAAGATGTCTGCAAGACCAGGAACTTGCTCAGGCATGAGCAAGAGGTCTCTTGGGAAGTCTGTTTTTCAGCACTAGAGTGACTTTATCATAAAGTCTCTTCTGGAAGAGCTTAACTTGCAATTATTAAATGATGTCTCTGTAGACATAAATCAGGTCTGCCATGCCCATGGTACGCCCTTTGTAGCCTTACTCTGGGAGTCTGCAGGTGCCTGACAGGAAGTAAACTCTTCTGCCTCCCCCCACTCCACTCTGGAGGGAAATACTCCTTGTTATCAAGGGAATACTCCCTCCCGTCTACTTTTTTATTTTAAATATCCTAGCCTTGCTTTTGGATCCTTGGGTAGCTTGATATGACTGACTGAAGACTACAGACTGCAGAACAGTCATATGTGACATTCTGGTCTGCTCCTGTTTATTTGCTGGATATTGTCCTAAACTTAGCACTTGAAATATCAAGCAAAAATTAGGTGACTAACAAGCACAAACCAATTCACAGTGCCTTGTAAATACAGTCTTTGCAGATTACACCAGTTTAATTTACGTGAGGGTACCTGCAAATATGGGCACTATTTTCTATGTGGAGCGATCCCTTAGCACATCCAACAGTGCTGGAGGTGGAACTTCAAGTGAAGACTTTCTGGAGAAAGCCATTAAGGAGCCAGGAAGCCACGCCACAGTTATTGCAACCTGTATTTCCTAAGTATACCCTTAGCTAGCAAAAGGCAGCAACTGCTAATACAAACTGTTGTGGTTTTGTTATAGAAAAATATGACTAATCTGACAAATAGGGAAGTTTATACAACATCCCTTTGCTTTGAAAGGAATTTAAAACAAAAAAAGAGATTTCCTCCACAAAAGGAGAAAAAATGGTTTAAACTTGCTGGCTAAAGATACTTAAGCTTTTCCTTCCCTCTTATCAAATATCCTTCCAGCAATGGTTTGCAAACCAACACTCTTCTATTTGTTATCATAAAGTGACACTAGGATAGCAGAGGTGGTTTGAATTAGCTAAAAGGCCACATACTCTTCCAAAATGTAGCATTTTGGTACCTTAGGTGCATTTGGCAGGCTGGCACTAGTGAGTTCCATGCACCAAGAGAACAGGGTTGATGAGTCTCCATCATATTGTCAAAATGGAATTTCAGAGGGGCTGTGTCTTCAGCCAGACCATCACTACATACATTCGCTGCTGTGCTTCCAGTGTCTATTTTGCTAGAAAGCAGAAGTGTCCTGCTCATCGTGCTACAGAACCACACCTCACAAGAGACATTAAAGGCTTCAGACCCCCAACCCAATTATTTCAGTAATTTTTCTGCGCTTAGCATTTTGGCTTGTTAAAGCAGATGTAGTTAGGCTTGATCAAGTAATCATTTGGCACAAAGGTTAGTCCTAAAACCAGTATTGCTTTGGCAGACAAGGCTCTAGAGGAAGCAGTGTTGCTAGCAGCCTGATCAAACAAAAAGCACTGTCTCAAAACAGTAGTACTTACTGTGCCAGTGTGCTTTAAGCAGCTTTTCTTGGCCCTACAATATTAAATGGCCAACCATTAAACCACTAGAGACTTCAACACAGCTTTTTAAACTTACTGCAATATCAGTGTAACTAACGTTCCCAAATTCTGCAGTCTACCTCAGCTCTAAACTTAAGTGTCATCCCAGCTGTCACACAAAATACCCTGTACAAGAGCCTAGATCCTCTGACACAGCAACAGCACAGAATTCAGTGTGAAGAAACTTAATTACACACCAGCTGAAGAGCACACCTTTAGCCTCTCCACATATTACAGCAGCTTAACTGTACTGTATAATATAAGACAGAATTCTTCTCTGGAAGAATTTACATGAGTATCCCTAGTTGAAGTGACTGAAAATCAATATCTAAACTTTGAGTGTTACCATTCACCGCAAATTGGTACTTTAGATAAAGTGGCTTACTGTCTTTTGCTAAGGCATGCCTTGCAGTCTACAGTACTCTTGCAGATTCCTTCAGACCCTTAATTTAAAAGTGCTGTCTGCTCATACTTTCCCTGAAACTTAAGCTAGACCCCTGATGCTTAACATCATGAACTGTTCTCCCCAAATAATTACACAGATCCCACTCCAAGATCAATAGTATCAGCACTATACTTCAACATCATACAGCATGTCATCTCAAAGCCACCTGTTTCTTTGAACTAAGAACTTAAATATGGCAAGGAGCTGATCAAACATGTCAATAGGCATCCACCTACAGCAACTCAACCGCTACACTCATTTCTTCTTGTATATCAAAGCTTAGTATACTGTGATTTTTTCTTTAGTATTCTTGTTTCTAAATTTCAGAACTAGATGGAATGAAAAGTCAGCCTTTATTATCAACTGGGATTCACAAAACATCCAATTATTTCAAAATCAATGAACGCACAGGCAAATGTGGGGTCATAATGGCCAAGAAATACTCTATTTGCATACATCCATGTATGCTATACTTGTATAGCTGTATACACAAACACCAAAGAATGCCAGTGCATGGCAAATGTGCCTCTACAATAAAGCCACAGGGATAGATTTTTAGGACCCAAAACCAAAAAGCACAGCTTCTACTTTTAGTACAGTAAGACATTCGCAGCACAAATTTTTACATTGAGGTGACTAAGTTTTGTGGAATCCTTCAGTTTGGTTTTGTTCCAGAAGCCACTTGTGGGAAAATTTAATCCTGTCTTTATCTATCATCAGGTTGAGGAATGAAAAAAAAGCCCAAAGAATCCTCTCACCTAAACCCCGAAACACTTCCATGTCAGGATAATTAAAGTTCCATGTTTCATCTCACAAGGTGACTGAAAGAGTACTGACTAGCAGCTATGAAAAACACACATAGCTGTGGAGGGGGCAAAGTGCTTTCATATCTATGTTACTGGCTGTGCAGTTAACTGCCACCAGTTTCAACAGGACTGGAACATACTCTGCAAGGGAGTAATAAGGCTCCATAAATATTCATTGTAGTGCCAAAATAGCATATCCAACTGTTTCCTGACACAGCCATCTTGTATAACATTTTTCTGAGTGGGCAGGCACCTGACCATTCTACACACCTTGTGTAGTAATCATGCTTTATTCACCTCCCCTGAAATAAGCTGGAAAATTCAGTATTAAGTGTCTAAGCTGATCAAGTAGCAACCAGATATTTCCAGCACCAGAGCTCCTTGACAAGAGAATTCAGACATACCTGGGACTACTTGGCCTGTGAAACTCCTCATCCCCACATCCAGTCTCATTAAGGCTGTGACAAGTATTGTGGACAGCATACACAGACATGCTGGGATGTTCTATTAAGAGGTTCTCCATTGGACTGGTCTCCACTTTGATAGTGGTTAATCCACCTGCAGTAAAACATGGGGGAGGGGTAATAAACCAGCTCTCCTCCATAGGACATGACTCAAACTGGATGAAGCAAGACTCGCTGGCCTCCGGCAAGTGTTCCAAGGGAGACGATAAACAAGAGAAGACGGGCGAGCTGTCCGTGGCCGATGCTTCAACAATGTCTGCTTCCTCCACGGAGCAATTAGTGCAAGTGTCTGCTGTAGGGGACCATTCGTCAGTGGAGAGGAACCCACGGATGTTGGTGATCACAAGAGGTCGAAAACAACAAGGTTGCACATAGCGAGAAATGGGATATGAAAAAAAATAATAGAAAAAAAAAGGCAAAAAAAAAAGAAAAAAAAAAAGCCCTGTTAGCACATACACAAGTTTTAACTTTTTAAAAGCAGGGGAGGGGAAAAGGGAGTTCCCAGACAAGCCAGGTTAGAAATGTGAAACAACTGTTATCAGTAAAGCTATATAATTGCGAAATAAGTCAAATACATTGTATTTGTACAAGTGGTTCTGCTGAAGCCTGTGTCAGGTTGGTAAACCTGACATCACTTTTCTCACCAATTTACAGAACATGTATTAGTACATTTGTTTGGAAGACACTCTACACTCTAATCCCACACTCATTTTGCTCAGATAAAGCTTCCCCAAGCTACTGGTTTGTTCACATGGAGTAAGACAAGCAAGAGCCAGAGCAAGACAAAGGCAGAGCTTATGTCTGACAGATATCTTACCTATAAAGTCAACCAGAATCCACTCGTCATCTTCTTTCTCACTGAACTCTGGCTCTTGGCTGGACAAGCTACCAATCTCTCCCATGAGCATGTTATTTAACCTCTGGAACATTACTAAGGCAGGAACAAGACTTTGGCTGGTAGGTCTTTATATCCAAGGTCCAAGGCACAGCTCACACTGCACTAGCAGAGTGGCACAGACTTGAGATTAAAGTGCATAGATGCTTTCTCAGCTTAGGTACAGGACACGCACGAGAAGCATGACTTGTAAACAGTTTATGTGAAACCTGCAAAAAATGATGACAAGGATCTTAGTGACAAAGCCACAGGCAACATCCCTAGAGAACAAATTAAAAGCCCCTTGTTAGTGCGGTCTGAGGTACCAATGAACATTTTTCCCCAAAGAGGAGAGGCAGCTTCACTGGCATTCACCATCCCCTCACAGCTAGATACATACAAAAAACCCAATCCTAGGTCTCTCCTGGGAGCTGATTGCCTTCATCTCAATCCTCCTCCCCAAGAAAAGGTCTGTTCAGCTTCTCCTAAGGGAGGAGAGGACTCTTGTACAGGACTCTTGTGTCTACGCTCCCCCAGCTCTCTGCCTGTCTTCCTCCACGTCAGAAAGAAGCCAAGGGCAAGGGCATGTTTTCTGCTCCAGACAACTCATCCTCTCTACTGGCACAGTGGAGCCCCTGTGAGGGCTCCCAGGGAAGCCCAAAGCAGTGTTTCTTCTCTGTTCCATCACACACATTTCAGGGCCACTGACTAGAAGTTAACACAGTAGCACGGCACATCCTGTCTTCAGGTTCAAAGTACACCACAGAGTTACCAGTAAGATCATTTTCACAGCAACCACCCAGCTAACCATGTATCCCAAGTCTAAGGAACATGGAAAAGTATCAGGTATGTTCAACTAATCCCAGTGCTTATTTCTCGATTCACTCCCCTAAATCTATTGGTCACCATAAGCCTGACCTCTGCATCTGGCAGTTAAGATGAAAAAAACCATTAGTACCAAGAAGCTGAACGTTTAAACACCTCAGATCAACACACTTACAGCCTTTGATATTTATGTATGAGCCAATAAACAGAAGCCATTAAAGCAGCTGAAAAAGTAAAAACTATGGGGAAAATATTCACCAACTTAACTACAAATTATCTTTGCCCATAGCAATATTTGAATCATCACAGAATTATTACAGATTAAATACTTGTTTGATAATTAAATAGGAAAGAATAGATCCATGTAAGACAGTATGAGTGCCTGCATTCAGAAAGGGAGTAAGACACATGACAGAAGACAAACTCAGATATTAAAAGATACAACCCATAAAGAATATTATTTAAGGCCAGTATACCCTGCTTCACCCTAGAACTCTCAGGCCACAATAAAGAGTTGTTTGGGCCTCCTTTGTCATCTTATCCCAGGACACCAGACCCCATCACCTACTTGTTCAATGTAAAGACAAACACTTGCTCCATGCAGCACTGCTTCTGTACACATTTATGCAGCTTCCTCCTTATTCAGACAGCTCAAAAGGATAGCAGCAGAATTTAAAGTAGTCTTCAGGAGCAATATGAAAAGGTACAGTGAAACTCAAGAAGTTATGCACTCTAGTTCCTCAAGAGAAACAACTGACTGCAGGAAAACACAAGACTAGAAACAACAGGCTCAGCTGCAATAGTGAAACAAGCCTATTTTTAAGGATCACAATTGAAAATGAAACATCAGGGCTCTCCTAGAGAGCTACAAAAATGATCAGAAGTCTAAAGAAAATCGATAAAATTTTTAAAATGGAAAAGTTTAACAGAGGGAAGGAAAAAATTACAACAGTAGTCAATTATGTGAAGAAAGAGGAAAACATTTCTTGCCTTCTTTTATCCAGAGCAAGCAGAAGTGGCTTTAGACTGCAGCAAAGTTCAACTTTCAGTGGTTACTAGCAGGAAACACTTTTAACCATTAAGGTCGCTAAGCCCTGGATGGGTTACCTAAGGAAATGCCAAATGCCTATAGTGTTCCTAAGCACCTTCTTGAGAACGTTTTAGTACTTCAGTTATAGGCAGAGCTTACTACGGATAAGGAAATGAACTCTATGTGAAAGCTTGAAGCCTGTATCTTTCCAGTTACCTTCCACATCCTTCCCTAACTCTCTCCTGGCACCAGGCCCATGAAGAAATGAGATTGTTTTTTCTTTAGGCTAACTAGCGAGCCATTGCGTGGCTGCTGATCAGCACTGGCCTTCCCTGTACTCCCACACATGTGTACTGCCTCCTTCCTAGATCAAGCCTGGAGGTACCTTCAGGCAGAGGCTGTCTTTTTGTTCTGTGCACAGAGTGGAGCAAGATGAGAGCTCACACTCCTCTAGTAAGGCTCCCGAGGCACCACAGCAACATGAAATAATTAATCTCTAACAAGTAAGAGAGAGATCACTGTTCCTGAGAACGTAAGATAAACAAACCTCAGCTTTTGACCCACAAATTACTTTCTGAAGATCAAAAGCAGTTTGTCCCATTTTTCCCTTCCCCCACCCCAAGGAGGATCCAAAAAAACATCTGAATCATTTTGTCCTGGTTTCATCTCCAGCTGGGCTTAAAACCACGGCACATTTAGAAAGTGGTTGATGCTTTGACATCCTTTTGGACAAGCGCCTTTAAAAAGGCCACGCTTGTGTGCTATTGTGCAAGTCAGACAGCAAAAGAGAAGTTAGACTGTTATCAAGGGCCATGGTCAGGGGAGGAAAACAGGACAGACACCGAGAGAGGTTTTCGAGTTCTTAGACAGGAACTATCAGCTGCAGGAAAATACAAGCCTGGGAACAACTGACTCAGCTACAGTAATGATTAAGAGGCTGTTATAGATAACACAGCCAATGAATGTCAACAATACAGTATCGCTGCATTTAAAAAAGTATTTTTTCTTTTTTTTTTGTTTCTAACCTAGCAAAGGAGATGGGGCATGTGCTTAAGCAAAAAGAAAACACAACCAAAATAAAGACACCTCCCAATCCCTGTAGAGTCCTGTGTTAGAGAGACGAGCTGCTGATCCCCCCGCGCCCTCAGCTCGCAGCTCTGTAACCACCAGCAGGAGGCTCCACACAGCCGCTTCCAGCGGCGCCGGGGCTGACCCGGCAGAGCCCGCAGCAGCTGCGCACCTTCCCGGCTACGCTCCGGAGGCTGGCCGGGGGGCGGACGAGACCACCGGCTGCTCGACAGCCGGGACAACGCCAAAACCCCGCGGCCTCGGCGCCCCACCCGCGGAGAGAAGCCGTGATGGGCGCACAGGAAAACGGGAACTCCGCCGCTGCTGCTTTCCAACGCTCAGACCGCAGGAGACCATCACACCCGGGACACCGGCAGCGCGGTTGGTGCCCGCAGTTCCCCGCAAAGCGAACTCACCCAGACCGCGATCACCCCAACCCCGCAGCCGCGCCGACGCCGCGGAGCCCTTTGTTGTGAGGGCCCGGCGCAGCTGACGGACCGGCCGCCGGCCACGCCCCCCCGCGCCTCCGCCAATGGGCGCCGCCGCCGCCTGTCGCTAACGCANCCCCGCCCCCGCCGGGTTGGGTTGGCTTGGGTTGGGTTGGAAGGGAGCGGGAGATCGCCGCGTTGCACAGCTCTGCCGTGGGCAGGGACACCTCCACTAGACCAGGCTGCTCAGAACTCCATCCACCCTGGCCTTGAGCACTTCCAGGGATGGGGCAACCACAGCTTCTCTGGGAAACCTGCTCCAGTGCCTCACCACCCTTATCGTGAAAAACGTTATGGTCTCCCTGGAGCCTTCTCAAGGCTAAATAATCCCAACTGTGTCAGTCTTTCTTCACAGGAGAGGTGCTCCATCCCTCCAGTCATCTTGGTGTCACTGCTCTGAACTTGCTCCAACAGGTGAGGTTGGAAGCGAGCACAGTGGGTCGTCTGGTCCAGCCTCCCTGCTCAAGCAGGGCCATCCCAGAGCACATGGCACAGGATTGTGTCCAAATGGTTCTTGAATAGTTCCAGTGAGGGAGACTCCACAGACTCTCTGGGCAATCTGTTCCAGTGCTCCATCACCTGCATGGTAAAGAGTTCTTCCTCATGTTTGAGTGGAACTTCCTGTGCATCAGTTTCTGCCCATTGCCTCTTGTCCTGTTGCTTGGCACCAGTGAGAAGAGCCTGGCTCCATCCTCTTGACAGCCTTCCTTCAGATACTGATAAACACTGATGAGGTCCCCTCTCAGGTATCTCCTCTTGAGGCTGAACAGGCCCAACTCTCTCAGTCTTTCTTCACAAGAGAGATGCTCCAGTCCCTTGACCAATTTAGTAGCTCTCTGCTAGACCTGCTCCGAGAACTTCATATCTCTCTTGTACTGAGGTCCATGTCCTTCCTGTGCTGAGGACTAGATGCAGGACTGCAAGTGGGGTTTTATGGGAGCAGAGTATAGAAGAATCACATCCCTCAGCATTTATTAGGCTGAAGCACCTTAGCTGGGCTGTAAAGTTTCCAAGTCATAGATGTAAAGCCCTAGAAAACTCATGCATTATATCACTTACCCTATCCTTTCAGGAAAAAAAGAAGAGACAATGAATGTACACGCAGCACTTTTCCTTTTAGCTGCTCATCTCTCAGAAAGAAATTTCCAGGCAGTGAAGTTACAGCACAGGAGAGCTGGTGTGGCTGTGCTGCACACCTTCAGTCACTTAATATAACCGAGTATATCAGAGAGTTAATAGTCACTTCAGACTGCACCGAATGCTGGATGGGCAAGGATGTGTGTCCTTCAGAAGATGCTGAAATGAATCAGTGATATGCAGCCAAACAGCATTTTACGTGCAACATGTCTTACGAATTTAGGATTTTTCATAGTTTCAGTAGTGCTGAGGAATTTGGTTTCTTACAAAATAATAACATTTTGTAATAAAATACTGTGTGTGCAGCATAAGTGTGTCAGTTGCTAGACTCCAGATAAACTTGATCTTTTAACCTAAATGTTTAATGATATCTTTTTCTACTTTTTGGCTTTCTCTTTCTTTCTGTTGTTTTTGTTTTTGTTTTTGGCAGGGGGGGTTGGTTTTGTTTGGTTGGTTGGTTTGTTTTGTTTTTTCTTCATTTTCTTAAATGGAGAAGGTAGATTTTGGAAAAATGCTGCACTGCCTTCCTGTGGCTGGGAATAGGCTGTGTGAGTTGACTAAGAAAGTGGTTAGTTGTACAATCTGCAGTATTTTTGCAAAGACTTCAATCAGCTGGTATTTGATGATATTTTCTATGCAGAACAAGCAGTTCCTGAATTATAAGATCAACTTTATTTTTATAACATCAGCACTATCAAGGGACATAAACAAATAGTATATTTGATTGAGCTTTCAGTTTATAAGTTGAAGCAAGAAATGAGAATGCCTACAAAGTCTCTTCAGCTTTCAGTGATAGTGGCTTCAGGATAGAAGGGGAGGGGAGAAGCAGGGCATATCTGCAAATTCAAGATAGGCGAGACAGAAAATTAAATGTGCAGAATAAATGCCCCAAAGGACTAATCTGTATTGCAAAATTACATTGTGTTAGAACACGTTAATTAAGGTGATACAAACCACTTAGTGTAGACAAGAACTGTCATGTTTGGCAGCCAGGTTACCTTGGGTCAATAACAACAAAAAATGTCAAAGCCTTAGTCTTTGTTTATACTGACTGTTATATTAAGCATTCCATGTTAATCAATTAACATAATGTATTTTTCCAGTGTAGGCAAGCCCTAGGAAAGCTTGGGTTTTATTTGAGACTCAGACTCCTAATGAAGATAAAAAGTCACTGTTTATATTTTTGGAAGTCCCCTGAGAAGTAATTGAAGGAATAGAAGCTCTCCTCTTTCTGTAGTGTTGCTCTCAAATTCTTTTTCATTTCACTTATTTCTTCATTCTCTATTGTAACAAAATGGTGGAAACAATGAACTTGCCTATTCTTTCCTTCAAATATCATTGCTGTTGGCAGGAGAAAGGCAGTTCTGAAAGCTACCCTCTTCTCAGTCGGGCAACCATCACACTTTTGTTCCATATCTGACAAGTACTGAGGCATATGAATGGTTTACGATGAAATAAATTATGTGTGTGGACTCAAATACCTGCTGAGCAAGAGCCCGGGTATTTTATCCTGCACACACTGAGGTCAACGATAAATTTTCTGGTGATTGCAGTAGTGCAGGTTGTGGCATTAGATGCTTTATCCAAAGCCTTTCAAATCAATTAGCCTTTCTATTGATTTGAATGGCTCTTAGATCAAGCCCTCAGCAAAAGAGATACAGTCACTTAGGTCTGGGGCTTGCTGGACACAAAAATTGACTCAGAAACTGGCCTTCCTTTGAGGAATCTGATGTTTATATTTGTATTACAGAAAGTATTCTGAAGAGATCTCTGCAGCAAGGGAACCATTTATATTTCCAATAACACATGCCCATGCATGATTCTGGATTTACTGGTATGAGTTAGCAGAGAGCAAATCGTACTTTCTGTGTGCTCAATGGCAGCTTAATGGCACAGCCATTGCTGCTCTGTGTGTCCTGGGAATAGCTAACGACTGGGCAGCAGTCCCCTGTTATTTGAATTGTATTGATTTTTCAAGATCCTACACATTAATGCAAGGCATGACCTATTGTCTGGGTTCCCACTGTGATGAAATACTACAGCAGTATTTAGCAGGCACAATATGTGTCTAGCCATGGAGTACAGAGTGACCTTCCTACCACAAGAAGTTACAATGAGTGCATTGAGCTTACAACAAAGCACTGCCATGTGTTGTGCCTCTTGGAGAGGCCCTACTCCACAGTTGTGCCTGTTCCAAGGGTAGGTGAGAATGCAGATCTATCTTTGTATTAGAAACACTGAGTAGCAGGAGGGAACCACACCAAACAGAGCTTGCACAGACTAAAATAATAATCTCCCTCTAAACTTTGGACAAGATATATCCTCCAGACAAAGATAAATAAGAATTCTTTCCAAACAATGTGTAACAAACAGCTTGATATCACTCTGAGTGATTTGCATAAACACATCCATCGTTCCCACACAGAAAGAACCTGGCATATCAGTACAGGAACCTCCACACCAGTCACCTTTGCTGATGTGTGCCATTGTTTTAAGGTCAGTCTAGTGCGGCTACCAAAATAGAAGTTTCAGTTTAATGGTAAGTTAAAAACCGATGCTCTGAACTTAACTCTGATTAAGACAAAGTCTAAAACCTCCTGCCCAATGGCTTCCACCTGGCTGTGGCAGAAAGTCCTGTGCTGTATGGGACGAGATTCTGGGTAATACTGCAATATCACAGCTGTCAGATAGATCCTGGTCTGTCCTACTGGATGCCCTATGCAGAAACAGCCAGGGTTTCTAATTTAAAAAATATCTCAGGTTTATGATTAACCACAATGAAATACTGTTGTGTTGGTTTGGTTGCTTTGTTTGTTTTTCCTATGGAAAAGATACTAGCTACTGTTCAAAAGAGCCCAAATTTTTCTGTCCAAATTTAGGTACAAATACTTCAAACCTGCTGTTTAAAGCATGAACAGTCTAAACAGATCCAAGCCTAAAAAAGCAGAGTCTGACATTTGTGTGCTTGTACAAATATCAATCCCATTTTTGAAGCGGACTTCTAGATTTAAACATCAGGCTCAACTAAAACAGGCACTTACTTTACTGCTCTTCTTTCCCTGACTTTTTTTAGTGCAAAGATTTCTGCAATGTTGGCTTCAAGATGACAGATTGATTGTTGCTGCTATAAGTCACAAGTTTCTAATGCATTTTCCCAAACAGCAAATTACAATTTTGAGTAAGAGCAGGCCTTTCCAGACTTTTATGCAAAACAGGTGTTAGAGACCTCTTACTGTATTTTTACAGCATGAATTCAGCAAATTCAAGAATACAATTTTGACATGACTAGAACACTCATGATTTGGCTAAGCAAGATCCAAGGAGGCAGAAATTACTGGATATGATCCTCTAAGACAGACTGAAAAAGTTGAAGGATTCCATTTTCTGTGAAAGAACTATTACCTTGAAACATCCAATCTGTTGCCCTTTTCAGCAGACCGCATTTCAGAAAAAAACTCATTTTCCTTGGAAACTGTCAAAATGCAAATCCTGCTTTTCGTATTGTTTGAGAGCAAAACCAGGTATAACTCTGCCTTCAAATTGCCATTGGCAGGAAGCCACTATAAATCCTAGCCAGACTGAAAAAATAATGGTAAGCTTTAGCTACACTTTTCTTCTCATCAAAATAAAAATCCTCTGATAAGTCAGTATAGATTTCAGTGGTCTGAATAACTCTGCTTTTTTCTAGAGCACCTTCAGTAGCAGCATTTGAATTGTTAGCTCGAGCTGAAGTGTGTCGGGCATCACAGCAGGTAGTGCTGTACCACAGTGCCAGAGAGCAGAGAGCCAGAGACAGATGCCTCTTCTTGTCATTATGGGAATGATTTTTCTCCTGAGCCCAGAGGCATTCGTCAAATATTTTCCATTGGGATTGTCTGTCCACTAACATATTTGTCCCTTGTACTAGAAGAAGTCCAGTGTATTTTCACTCTTCTCACCTGAACCTGTCCTCTCCTTCAGCACTCAGTAATAAAAGACCCTGTTGTACCTCTGGGTACAGCCAGGAATCACACTCTTCTACTGTTCTCTTCTTTGCCATGTGATTAGAGAGCCTTTCCAGAAGCAAACCTCCCACCTAACACAGCCAAGCAAAGTGTGCTTAACATCTAAAGGGAAAATGACTTGTGAATTTTTGACTATGGCATTGAACATGCACTTGTTACATTTATGAAATTCTTGCATGCTTCAGATGTTGACGGGTTATTACAATGGTTATTAACCCTTCATTTTTTTCTTCTTCATTTAAGTGGTGATGTTAGGATGATCAGCACCCCACAGTCAGTGTATAGGCAAGTCTGCCTGATCAAGTTGTTACTACAGGTTGTTTAGGAGGAACTTGCCTTGGTCATATAATTTATTTTCCTCTGCTGGATTTACCTTTTAAAGATTGTCAGTTAATGTTCAGTGAGAGAATAAGCAGTCTCTGTCTGTATCATATCTTTGTTTTAAATCATGTAGGAAGGATGGACAGTGTGCAATGCTACTTCCTCCTTAAATTGTCAGCTCAAAACATGTGTTTTTTTTTTGTGTGGCTAGCCATGCTTAAAACCCTTCCTTGAATTTTTTCTGCACAACCTCAGAGTCAGCAGACACACTGTTCACATCTCTGAGGCATTTTTAGTCTCACCAGTGATCCATTTGTTTCCTTTTGGCTCTCCCACTGATTCATATGCTTCCTAAAATAGAGACCACTATCTTTGTTCTGTTGTGACAAGCTACAAAAGAATTAGCAACATCAGTATAGCAGCAAGTAATGTGAATCATATCATACGCTTAGATGTGCTTGGATTTCAATTGTAAGATTCCATCTAATTGTAAATTACCATCATTTTTGAAAGATTTCTAGTCTTTTCAGGGTACAAAGCCACACACCGTAATTCTGCATTGTTATTCTTTTTAGCCATGGATTACTGAGCCCAATGTTCCTCAACATAGCTCAGACCAGTCCCAATTGATTAAAAAAAAAGGCCAAATGCTTCTGAGAGAATTACAAATAATGTCTATTGCAATGGAGGCTGAGGTGATCATGGTGGATAAAAAAGATGTGACCTTTCCTGCACTGAGGTCTCAGGCACTGCATTTGTAACAAAGCAGTCAGTACTTCACAACGTCCTTAGCTTGCATGTTCCAACCCCATTTTAACATGAGATATATACAAAGATATATGTGTGTCTTTGTGTATTTCATTATTTATTTATGCAGTGCATTACAGCATATATCCATGCTTATGGAGCTCACACACATGAACACCAGCACTCTGTGCCAGCTGAGTGTGGCTGTAATGAATAAATAGCATGGGAGGTCTTGTCTGCAGGGTTAAGCATTTCACAGGAGCCAGGTGCGAGCATCATCCTTGCATACTGAACCTCTGCAGCTCAGGATCTCGTATTACAGCCATCTTTTCAGATAGCATTTCAAATTGGTCCTGCACAGTAATGAATTTATGAGGTCTCAGTCTCTTCAAGATTTGTGCTAATGAAGCCTTCAGGCAAGGGACAGATTGTCCCTTCCACACGCCCTTCCAGTTTGGAAAAGTTAGTGTTCACAGAAAGGTTTAGCTTTCCTACATAACAATATAATTCCCCAGAAGACAGCAAAGGTTTTAGTAAAACTTGCCAGCAAGGTCATCTTGTCCAACAATTACATCGAGAGACCAGTAGCTCCAGATTTAGTTGTTAACCTGTTGCGCGGCTTTGGGCAGACTATGTAACTGTGCCTGAGTTCCTCATACATAGGATGTGGTCAGGCAGTCAGGCACTCCACTGGGATGATGCAAGAGAGGTGTTTGCACTTAACCCTTTTTACTCTAGGCTGCCTAAGAACTTTTCAAATGGCTATAAGATGCTGGAAAGGTTCTTGGATAAGGTGAAGTAGAGCTGCTCCTGGGATATTCTTCCAGCTGATAATTCAGCAGGTGTGAGGTCCAAAACATAGAGAAAGTAAGTTAGTATGCTTCAGTTCTTAAACATATCCACCGAAATAGCACATTCTTGGCCATGAATGACAGTATGACAGAATGTGGCAACTTGACAATGATAGCCTCCAAGTACCTGGTATTTCCCAGGGCTCAGCCCCAACAGCTGATGTGCTAAGAACCATTTGCCTCACCTGTGCCAGTGCTTCAAGACATGCTACCCGACATGTTTTAAAGATACATCTTTCATCCTGCTGTAGTGAAAGTGCTGAAGTATAAGAAATGGTTTTTTATGAAAAAATTTCCGGCTGAAGCAGGGCCTTACAGTGTCTTCCAGGGTTTTTGGAAAAATACAATGAGTGGTTGTGACAGAGTGTGGAATGTGTTGTGAGAAAACAGGCAGTTCAAGAGAACAGCTAAATGAAAGACTCTGAAGTTGAAAGAACCTTTTTTTCTGCGCCTGAATTTTGGACGTAATATCACTCAAATGTCAATGTTTGAATTATTAAAATGGTGTAACAAGATGTAATTGCCAGAGTTGCAAGGACAGTAAACATAACTGCACTAGTATCAGGACAAGCTGAACTTCCAACGGTGCAAGAGGTCAAACAGTTATACTCATACCACCGTACCTGGAACAGGGTAAGTGGAGGGGCCACGTCCAGGCTGCACATGAACATGCTGTACCTGGGCTCTGGGACTATAATTAGGGCAAAGCTGAAGGTTTATAGATCCCAGGCATAAACCAGCATGATAAAGTTTAAAAAAATTTGAAAGTCAGTTGGAAGAAATATGAGCTTAGCATTTAACTAAGCAATTTCATACCAGTTAACAACATAGACAGACTGTTAGTGAAAAAAATAAGAGACTATTTAAGAATAGGAAATTCAGTATTTTATGTCTGCTCAAGAATAATCCACTGCAAAAAACACAGACTGAGGAGCAAATGAGTAGGGAGCAGCCATGAAGAAATATTCTGGATGTTGCATACTCTTTCAAAAAAAGCAAACTACATACTGAGAGGTACAAATATAAATAGAGGCAACAAAACACATGAAGTGATTCTTCCACTTTCCTCAGTATCGGCAAAGATCAGCGGGAGCTCAGCAAGCCTGGCTTGGGCCACCATGCCTGGGGGAGATAAAACATTCATCAGGCTACAGAAGAGAGCAACGCGTATGATCAGAGTTCTAGAAAAACACAAATTACATGGGAAGACAGGACAAACAGCGGTGCTGGCTCTAGTGAAGAGAAACCTAAGAGAAATGTGAGCACAGTCTTCAAAAATAAAGATATTGCAGATTAATAAGACATTCCATTGCAGCAGAAATAGACTTTGGTTAGACATTAAGAAAAACTTTCTAAAAAAAAGGCTAGTGATGCATTAAGCAAGATTGCCTGGGGATTGAAAATCTTTTTAAAAGACATCAGAAAAAACTTAGTCAGTAATGACAGAGATAAAATTTATCCATCTGTAAAGAGTGGGATGGTATAGATAACTTCTTGAGATACCTTTTCATCTCTCTTTTCCATGAGCATCCACAAGATGAGTGTTTGGTTTTTTTCAGACTTGCTTGTTTATTCATGCTAGTGATTTGCTTCTTCATCTTAGAAATGGAAATCCCATTATTCAGTCCCAGTCAGGGCTGAGTTCAGGTTTTTCTTGTACTCCGTAGCAACACAATGTGACTGTTCAAGGTGCAAAGGCATGAAGACAAAATTTAAAACTGTATTAAATTAATAACTATGAGCAAACAATCATACCAGACAAAATACTTATCATTGGCTTCAAATCAAAAGAGTTCATGAAAACAAGTCCTAAGTCGTGAGTCTTGGGTAATTCATGTGGTCCCTTTGACACTTCAAAGAGACCGTGATGCTTGGATGAGATGTGCGATTTTACTGGGACAGGCAAGAGAGAGTCCGTAACAAACCATTTGGATCCCGTCTGCAAAGCAGCTATTCCCACTCTTTCCACATGAGAAGCAGGAGATCTGCCACCATCTCACTGTGCTGCCAGCACCATTGACACTTTTATCCATAGCCACATCCCTTGCCAACAACGTGGAGTCCCTCTCACACAAAGGAGGTGGCTGGTAATTTAAAGTCTGCCCAGAATGCTCCCAGTGAATTACTGGGGTCTTCAGTAGGATAAACTTGAGATGAGCTCAGCAACATAGGCCTCTTCTTGCTTCCATGGATGCTTTGGGTGTTTTTTTTCCTCCAGTGCTCCTACAGCAGTGGAACCAAAGCACTGAACAGCTAATCCTTCTACCTATATTCTGTAAGATTCGGGCAACATTTGACTATGTTTCTGTCTCCATGTAATTTTGGTTACTACTGAGACAATTTTAGCTTGCCTTCAAATTATTTGAACTCCATTACAGTGATCCTTGTTGTGACATGTTAAGGCACTTACCTCCTGAGCAAGTGCCTTACAAAAAGGATAAAGTGCTTCTACCTATTATGATTAATATTATTTTGCTAAATATGGAGGGCACTTTGGCTGCTGTCCCCCCAGGTTGCTACAGCAACACACATCTGCAAGGAGTCAGTCTTCTAATTGTGTCAATTAGGCTTATATAAGGGTATTTCAGTGATCCAAATGCTGTGGAAAGCACAGTCTGAGGTCTGGCTGAAGACAAACCTCATGCTCCAAATACCAATGAAATTATTTTAAACCTCCTTCTGGTGTAACTGTGTTAGTCACAGTGAACAAGAAGCAGTGAAGTGGCTTGCTGAGCTGGGCAGGTTTGCTTTACTCTCTAAGGGAAAGAAGCACAACAGGAGACTTCTGAAATGCATCTCTGAAACAGAGGAAAAAAAGTGAGCTTGCATTTTGTTTGCAAACATTATTTTGCTATCAAGAAAAAGAAATGAGAATGCAAACCCAGCATGTAAAGGGTTGATGAGATTAATACTTTACATCTAAATGGTGCCAGATTAATGACTAAGACTTTACAGCTATACACCACTTTTTGAATAAAGCCAATCTGTGAAGTACATAGAGGTGCACAGGTCGGCAACAGTGAAAGTGCAGCAACTGTCTGATTGACACCTTTGACTGGAGCAGTGTGAAAGCAGCACGGCCATACGGAAACTTTCCAGGCAACAGCACAGTCTTTCTCATGAAAGAAAACTGCTACTTTCCACACAATAAAATTAAACTAAGAAGTTTGTAATAACTAGCTGCTTATTTTATTAGCTTTATCCTCCAAGGGTGTTTTTGCAACCCAAATCATTATGTGTGAATAGCAAACATTTTCTGAAAACCTGGACTACTTGAGACGGTTGTCATTAAAACATTAGCAAAAGACACTGATTTGCTTTTACATGATATTATAACACCACACTTGACATGTTTTCCTGATGGTGTGACTCATCATAGGAGTTTTCTTGAGATTGGCTATTGAAACACCATCCAATTGCAGTAATTGCTGTCTGAAACCTCCCGAAACAAAGCAATTTATATCTTTAAAGTGAAACAACTATGTCTAATCACAGCCTGTGATGGCCATAAAATAACTGTCCAAACATAACAGTACAATTGCCCAAATATGTAATTCCATTAATCCAAAAGAAATTTAAAAGTTTCAAAAATCAACATGCTGACTCTTTCCAATTCTCATCTTGTGCTGCAATGGACTTACTGGTCAGGCTGGAATATTACTTACTGTGTAGAATATGGAGTGACAATCTTTGCATGCAATGTTTTCAGATTAAACAGTCACAGAATCACAGATTGTCTTGGGTTGGAATAGACCTTAAACATTATCTAGTTCCACCCCCCTGCCGTGGGCAGGAACAACTTTCTATAAGAAGGTATAAAAACGTCACTTTGAATAAAAGTTTATTCTCACTTTATTTTTCACGCAGTTACTGGGGGCCACAAAGTAACTCACAAGTGCATATTTGTATAAGATGGACCTTGAAATGTCTTTATGTTAAAAGGTGATAGTGGCTTATATAGGATAAAAGATGACAAAAGGACCCCTTACACTCATAGATGCCAAATCCCAATGCCACCTACATTTAAGAACTTCCTAACTCTAGGCTAAAGTACGAATCACCATGTTGAAGCAATTTATTTTACCCTTGCAAAGGGTAAAAGGATTTATTTTATCCTTGGTTAGGATTAGATTGTGGAGCTGAATGTGAAATGACAACACCAAAATGCACTGGCTTCCCTTTGTCAAAGAGGGGGTGGGGAGGAGGCAACATGGTGTAAGAAAGCAACCAGAGAAGTTCCCCAGCTTAGCATTTCCAGAGCCAGCGCTGACCTACATTGACCTGCCTCCCAGAACCGAAGCTTTGCCATGCTGATGCTGAAAGGATTACTTCCCCATGGTTTTTAGTCATCAATCTTCCAACCTAAAGTTCCTTTCTCCTTAAGATTCTTAATAATTGTTCTGTTTCAGCAACCAGAGAATCACCATAAATCACCTATCTACAGTACTTTTTCCCCTTCTGTGCTCTCTAAGGGTGTTTTGTCATTGATCTTGTCTGCCCTGCCACTCTTTTCACTATTTTAGCTGCATTTAATTAGCATGACCATTTATAATGCTCAGAACTGGAGTGCTTGTGGATTTGAAAAGAGTGGATTTCTAAAAGGTATTTTAAAAATGCTTTGAGACTCCACATCACCAGAAAAATGTGGGGAAGTGAAAAGCAGGGCAGTAGCTATGCATCTCATTCTTTCCAGCAAATGCTCTACTCTGCCAGTTATTATGGTTGGCTGATAAGGAACACTTCTGAGGGTGATTGTTTCTACTTACCACTGCAAATTTCAGTATCAAAATTCCTATGTATGTTTGTGCCCTGAAGCCCTCTGCAGAAGATCCTCCTGGCTTCTCCCAAGTGTGTCCTCTCTCTTAGGCCCCCTGGATCTGACAAATTACTTTGTCCAAGCAGAGCTGGGAGGGATTCTCTTTGAGGAGTAAGAACACCATCTGTAAGAATGCTCATGTGGGTGGCTGAAAGAGTAGGATCCCACTATGAGGTGGAGCAGACCAATGTGACAGGGTGGAAGCACTCTGTGTGACCCCTGAGGAACCAGGCTGAGTTTCAGAAGGGGCCATAGTTACCTGAGATAAAGAGTAGGCAGAAAGCAGTTTGACTGGACAGTCAGGCCCAGGTTGTTGATCTGAGGAGCTGGAAGTGCCCAAGTTTTTGTCAGAAAAAACACTTAAGACACCCAAGATCCTGCTTCTGCATGTGGCATTATCTCGGTACAGCCGGCTGCCACAGCACCTCTGGCACATCAGCATCCCTTACTCACCTCAGGATCCAATCCCATGAAACCCCATAGTCCCTCAACAACCATTTTAAAGTGAATACAAATAGAACAAATGCTGCACAGTCTCAGGAGCCTAGGCAGGTGTCTCTACACTGTATTCTGCAGTACTGTCCCTACAATTGTTCCTTATGGCCTGCACTGTATAAAATTGTCAGATCATTTAAGGGTATTTCAGTTGTGTTGACAACCCTGCACCCTTGCACAATGGGTTTCAAAAATAAACTTTTTTCAAAAAGAAGCTTGCAGGATTTGGGGCATTCTGCTAAGCAGCTGACTCTACAGCCTGTTCTCACCGGGACTGCCAGCACCTGCTACGAGGGTCTGGGACGTAGGAAGGAGAGAGGAGGAGAGGTTAGCTTCATTTCATGAGCAGGGAAGGAGACTGCCACTGGGAGGTACAGAGCAAAAGTCAAGGTGGATTGAATCTGTCCTTAGAGCTCTACCAGTTTTGAACATGTTGCTGCCAGTCATTGGTTACAGGTCAGCTTCCCAAAGCTTTGTCTCATCCCTGGCAACTGGCACACTGCCTGGTCTGCAACACCCTAGGAGTGTCTGTTCTGCACAGAAAGTTTTTCTGAGCCCTTTTACAAGCTGTTACAAGGGCCTTGGAGGCAGCAAGGGTGCATGGTTTGCTGTAGCACTGCCAGCAAACCTGTAATGTTTTGCCCAGCTGCCTGGCAGCACACTCAACCCTGCAAGTTTGGAGCCTGGTTAAAGTTCTTGGACAGGTCAGGGGTTAAGCTGAACTGACCATATTAAAAAGGGATCCCCTCAAGCCACCAGTTTTTTAAACAGCAGAAGACATCAGAAGTTCCTGGCTTGTGCTGGTGGAAGGCATCCAAATGCCAAAACATGCCGTCATCTTGGACTCTGCCAGGGTAACTAGTTTATGAATTATCCTTGCTGACTGACAAGGCTCGGGCAGATCAGGTGAGGGATCCTTCCTAGCTCTTGCAGATACAGACCCCATATGACAGGCAGCCAAAGGAATGTGGGTCCTAATTCTGTCTCTTCTTTTGGTGAAATGGCACTAGGTAAACTCCCTTGCAGGTCACTCCTGATGCTAAGTTCTACCCTTTACCTCCTTCTAACACACAAAAGTAACAAGCCCCAGCATGCCTGCACAGGGAGCACAAGGCAGAGTAAGAACAGTAGAAGAGGGAGCTGTCTGTATCCAGCCACAGCAAATGCTGCTGGTCTCATCTCTTCTGCCTCAGTTAGCAAAGCTGGACACAGGCCTGGGGATCTTTCCCAAATGGGATGGCTCTCATACCATCCTGTGTCTCCATTGATATGCAGTAGTGATGTGTCCTGTGCACTGAAAAGGCCCTTAGATGTGAACACTAAAGACGCAAGTCAGTTAAAATGACCTGGCCCAGGGACCATGAAGTGTAAGCCTCTCTCAGAGGAGACCATTGCGTACAGTACATGTGTTGCCACAGGAACTCAATTACAGGACTTCAGAAGCCCAGCTGCCAACTTTGTGCTTTAATTACTCAGTAATGGTCCCTGCTGTATATTCCTAAAAAAGAAAACATAGGGAAGTGTGGAGACCTCAGAAGAACATGATAAGGTTCTGGAACAAGTTGTTCTCTCTACTGTTGTTGCCTCTTTGCCCAAATGCCTGAGGCCTCTCTCACCATTCTGTATCTGCTGTCACTTCCTCCCAGGCTTGTCAGGGACAAGTCCTAGTCATGCAGTTTCTCATTACTCACCTTCCCTCCTTCTGAGTGCTAGTCTGGTTTGCAGGGGTCCAAGCAAAGAGATATAAACAAAAGCAGTGTACACAACAAATACACCTGCCTTCAACATAGCAGACAAAACATTTAGCTCAATTTAGGTTCTGGTGAAGAAACATTCACTTGGTGAATTCCACTGAAATCCTTATTATATTTGCAGTTGACTTCATCTGCATGCCCCAAACAAGTTTGCACACCCTCAGCTTCCTCTCTTTCTCTTATCTCCGTCCCAACAACTTCACAAGATTTCAGAGAAAAGGTTGGCAACTTGCTGGAAGAACACAAAGACCCTGTCCTTGCTAGCCAGAGAGAAAGTGCTGGTACCTGTCTGTCAAGAATTTGTGGCTTTTCAGTTTGCATGTTTCTTGCTAACACTGTTTATCCAGGTAGCACAGATGGGGTGTATCATTTGGCAAGCTTACTCCTAAGCTTTTTACAACAAGGATGATAACAGGTGCAAGATAAGGGATACAGACAAAACCAGGAGTTCATTACAAATACATTTGCATCCAAAGCAGCAGCAGAAGGACTTGGCTTTACTTTATCTTAAAAGCACACACTTTGTGAACTCCATTCAAATACTCACTGTATTTGCATCGGATACTGTAAGTGTGTCACACCAGGTAACAACAGGGAACCGAACTGTGTTTGTGTGGGCTTGCGCTCCTGTGCAAGGGTGGCCAAGTAAGTCATCTCTTCTCATGGCAGTACGGAAGTTTTAGGATGGGTGTTGAAAAACTAGAGACAAAATTCTGAGGAGAGTACATTGTCCCATAGAGAGCAGGATTTTTGAAGGAACTTGTTAGATTAAGAGCAAAGGCTTCTTAATTCTGAAGGTCTTATTTTGATTCCAAAGTGGAAGCTGGGCAGTTACGATGCACTAAGCACTTGAAAACTTGGCCCCAAGTTCTGCATCCATGTGTTTGTGTGTTCAAAGAATGTGGCACAGCTGTGGAGAGGTTCCTGATCAGAAACAGTCAGTAACCTACAGCAAGGAGAGGGACTAAGTCCATTAGCTGAAGCTATTCCTTATTCTGAACTACTCTCTTTAGAAGTCCTATTTTAATCTGCTGTCTGAAAAGAGATGAGACTATCCTAACAAAAGATAGGTATCAAAAAGTTGCATGACACTGTTTCACTCAAAGTCTGCATGCAGTCTGAATCAGAAATAATTGGCAGTCGGTAATATCTGGCCTTTACTTGATGGTGTATGTAAAGTGTGTTGATAGATCCATTCATTTCATGGGAGTAAACCTGAATCCCAGGTAAAACCACAGGAGGCTTGAGAATATCAGATGAGCAGCAATTCCTATTGAGTGCAGTGGTGTACGCCCATGGTTGGCAAAGGTGCCAGCGGATAAGGAAAAATTGCTGTTTCCTTCCCCGCTGCAGAACAGTCGCTCCAGCCCAGTCCCCAGCACAAAGCCAAGGAAGCTTGCAGTGGTTCTCACACTCCATAAATCACCGAGACCTTTGTCTCTCACTGCTTTTAGCATACCACCTTGTATAACCTCATTTGTGCTTGAAACTGGGCAGTGAAAGAGCACAATAGTAACAAGAAATAAACAAAAGTTTACCGGCAATTTATCTACAGAGAAACATACCAAAAATAAAATTGCAGTAGCAAACAAAGATAAAGCCCTTCACTGCAATGTCCTTTGGGACCCCTTCATGGCAGCTTTTCATCTGCTTTGTAATTAAAGACTGAGATGTTTAAAGCATGAAAAATGAGAAAAATGTGTTTTAAAGTGGCCTAGTGTTTATTAGCACATGCATTAATGTATTATTCTTCGGCCAGGACTGAAATGACTGCCATTAAACTCATTTTCTTAGTGTTCTCCTTTAACCAATAATTTTTGGTTGAATACTTTTAGTAGCTCAGGTAAAAATAACTGCATACGCCTGTTCACTGTGGCACGGAACTCAACAGGAAACACTATTGTTAGTACACATGGATTCTTCCTTAACTCTGATATTGGAATGAATCCAGGATTATTGAGAAAAGGCAAATGAAAGAGGTAGAATACATCCTTGGCCATGTGAGTGTAGAGAACAGACCTGTCAGATCACAGTTCACATTTCTGCTCCCATAGCTAGAGATGAGGCATCCCAGTGGCTGTCCCCCACGTCCCAGTTAACACCCCACCCTCCAGTCACTGGGTGTTGTGCAGCAGGCCTCTCTCTTCCCTGCTCTGTTCTCTGCATGAAGACTTTTGTGATACAAGCACGAGTACATGAAGACTTCCTAAAATTCAGCCTCTGTTTGGCCAATGGGATGGCTGAGGAGCTCTTTTTCTCATTCCTCTGTTGACAAATAATATCTAGACGTTCTTATAACAAGGGTTGGCTAAAACTGATCAGTATTTCTTTGGCACAGAACTTGGCTTTTTTTCCAGAAGTGCCAGATTAAAGTAATAACTGAACTATCTCTGCGTAAACCAGCCATTGCTGTCACTAGCACTGCTGCCCAAGGATTTCAGAGTCTTGTCTGAGGAGGCAGTGGGACAAAATATTCAGTAAGTACACATCAGAGAGGTGGTCACCGCTCAGCTTCTGAGAGAAATACTGAAAAAGGTGATGAAACGTGCTTTTTAACACAGTGAGATAATGAAAAAAAAAGTTTGTGGATGACTCTTACAAAGCTTCAATTTTCATATACAGTGTTAAAAACTCACTAAAACATTAAGCCAAATTGTTACTCCCACTGAGCTGACAGCACAAAAAGCTAACGTACTAGAATCTACCCAGTCTTGAAGAAGCTTTTCAGTAAGTACACACGACACTTGAAATATTTGTTTAAAGAAAAAAGAAGTACTTTAATAAGTACAGGTACAGAACAATAAGAAACAAATGTCAGTACACTGAGAACAAGGTCAGGATTAATATTTTATATAAACTGGTTTATTCTTTTCTTACTATGAGTTTAAATCAGTTTAGCACCCTTTTTGTTCAGAGACTAAAAAAAGTTAATATTTTATAAGATTTATTTATAATACCCTTGAGGTTTAGAGTATGTTTATGTAACCCTTCTGCCAGGAATTGGCAGCAACTGAAAGAGCTGGATTCGTTTATCTAGGGGTTCTCCCTGAAAACTTAAACAACAGCAGTTCCAGCCTCCACCCAGAGCTAAATGACCTTCTTTGGGTGCCCTGACAAACAATAAATCCTGCTCAAGGCATAGCAAGGGTTTAAAACAAGGTTCAGAGTTTCAAGACAAAGAGAACTTTAGAGATGAGGAAAAGGGAAGAAGAAAGGCTCAGAGTAAACCCACAAGGGCCACTAAAACAATAAAATAAATGTTTAAGTGTGATCCCTAACCTCTTTCTCCTCCTCATCTCTGTGACACAAAATAAAGGCTTGCTCTCATTTCCAAATAGATGTCTTGTCCCTTGAATATCACTGCCCACTCAAAACTCTCCCCATATTTGCTGCCTGGCTTCACTTTGCAGCTAAGCTAATGAACATATGTATTACTGCCCACAGCCCAGGAGACCCCACCCTCTCCCCAGCCCACAGCCCCTTGCTCAGCTGACCATGCAGTGAACTAATTCAGGGCACCGAACTGGCAGGAAAGGAACTCATGAAAAACAAAAGTGAGCAGTGGTTGGGTTTCTGCTGGTTTAACTCCATGTACGATAAAATGAAGCTCAAAGTTGGCACCAAGGAAGAGGATGGCATGGCTGGGGACAGAAAGAAGAGCCAGACTGCTGTTGTGCCTCTTTTAGCAAGAGCTAGATTGGGCTAGTTACTAATACGTTGGGCTGGTGTCATTTTAAGATGAAACTGCTTTTAAGCATGCTGGCATTTTTGTATCAATCTGCTGGCCTATCCTCATATAGGCCAAATTTTGAGGAAGCACAACTGTTCTGTCCATGACTACGTGTCTAACAGAGCCATTCTGTGTCTAGATAAAAAGTCCAGCCAGCCTGTATAGTGAGGAACTCTTCTGCCAGCTAAGAGGAGGAAACAGGGCTTCTGCTGCAAACCTTAAACACCACATTTTACCAAGGGTGGAGCCCTGGGGCCAGTTTTGCTGCCTGGGCATAACTGCTCTGCCTTTCTCCCTCACACAGCACACCAGTCTGAGGCTTTTCCCAGTCTCACAGCCGCTCCTATGCCACACTGCCCAAAACAGGGAGGCTTTTACAATTCAGCTTCCTTGAGTTTTTTGGGCACCAGGTTTAAAAACTTAATCACAGAATCAGTTAGGTTGGAAAAGACCTCTGAGATCATCGAGCCCAATCTGACCATACACCACGCCAACTAAACAATGGCACTAAGTGCCACGTCCAGTCTTTCCTTAAATACCTCCATGGAGAGTGACTCCACCACCTCTCTGGGCATCCCATTCCAATGTCTAATCACCCCTTCTGTGAAGAAATTCTTCCTAATGTCCAACCTAAACCTCCTCTGTCACAGTTTATGCCGATTTCCTCTTGTTGTGTGTTACCCGGGAGGCCAACTCCCACCTGGTTACAACCTCCTCTCAGGCACTTGTATAGAGCATTAAAGTCCCCCCTGAGCCTCATTTTCTCCAGGCTAAACACCTTTAAGTTCCCTAGGCTGCTCCTCATCAGACTTGTGCTCCACATCCTTCACCAGCTCCACTGCCCTTCTCTGGACATGCTCCAGCACCTCAATGTCGTTCTTGTAGTGAGGGGCCCAGAACTTGACACAGCACTTGAGGTGTAGCCTCACCAGTGCCGAGTACTCTCACTACCAGGGTCCTGCTGGCCACACTATTGCTGATACAGGCCAGGATGCCACTAGCCTTCTTGGCCACCTGGCCACACGCTGGCTCATGTTCATCCAGCTGCCGACCAGCACTCCGAGGTCCTTTTCCGCTGGGCCGCTTTCCAGCCACTGTGCCTGGTTTCTCGAGGAGCGGAGGGAGGGATTCGCCTCGGGAGGCGCCGGACGCTGAAGCGCGAACGGCCTGTGCCAGGCGCCGGCCGCAGCGCACAAAGAGCCGCGCGTCACCACAGCGTCCCGGCCGCGGGCGCCCCCTGCCGGCGACCCGTGCGCAGTGCGGCGNGCGCTTGGTGGGAGGGCGGCGGCGGTGGGCTGGAGTGGCCCGGCGGCCGGAGGAGCGGTGCAGTACTGCGCCGAGCTCGTGCGGTGAGTGCCCGCCGCGGGGGGCTGCAGGCGCGGGGGTGCGCGCTCCGCAGAGCGGGGCGGCGAGTCCGGCCCGGGAAGGCTCGGCAGCGCTTCCCACCCGGCGGGAACGCTGACGAGTTCCCGGAAAGAATGACTGGGATTGCCCCGGCTGCCCAGGCCGCCCTTGGGCTCTCCTGGCCCCGAAAATAGCCCGTGTGGCCGGCGCCGGTGGGCCGGCGGGACCACGCCGTGTCGGGAGCATGGAAACCAGGCGCATATTTAGGCTGCGTGGATAATTCGACGTGCACACAGAATCACAGATTAGTTTGTGCTGGAAAGGACCTATGGAGATCATCCAGTCCAACCTCCCCGCCCAGGCAGGGTCACCTAGAGCAGGTTACCCAGGAACGTGTCCAGGTGGGTGTCGAATGTCTCCAGAGGGAGACTCCACGACCTTCCTGGGCAGCCTCCCACGGCAATGCCCTCTCCCTCTGACAGCTGGAGCAGCTCAGTACCTTCTCCATCCTGAACAGGAGGAAGGCTGTGTTTCCAAAACATGCCTTTTTTGTCAAATCTAAGATGCTCCAAGAGGAGCAGGCGTGCAGCTCAGACACTTCCAGGTCAGGCCATTTTTCCTTCTTGGATTCTGGGCTGTAAACAATATGTGGAGCACCTTGGCTGCTTTGTAGTTCCCAGGAGTTCAGTTCTTCGTAAAGGAAGATGTTAAACAAGTATCTTAGTAAAAGACCTGGGTAATTTCCCTTCCGATACTGTTGTTCCAGATGGTTGACAAAAGCTGGGAGAAGGGTTCCATGTGCGTATAGAAAGAGTGGAACAGGATTATTTTCTCCAAACTGGTACTTTTAAAGAAAGGTGTGTGTGGTCTGCAGTAATGTCTGAGATAGGAAAACTAAGGGAAAGAAATGGGACAATCTTAACTGTTCAGTGCAGCATCAAGCAGCTGACCTGTACACATGCACCGGAATGCACAGCCACATTGCATTTTTCACGATTTTCACAATACAGCTTTCTCTTCCTAGTTATTCTACCCAGGATTTGTTTACCTGATACTCAGGAGTCCAGAGGCTGTGTGTACAGATAAAGTTAGCATCTGCAGGTAAAATGTTTCCAGTAACAAGCAACTGTGAACAGAATAGTCAGGTTCCAATGAGATGGTTGAATTAAAACTTTTTTAATATGTGTTTTTATTAAATGATAAAAGGACTAATTAGAAAAATACACAAGCATTCGAAATAGTAAAATGAAAGGTAGTTATGCTTTTGGCATCATGTAATTGAAGCTGCTGTTCCCAGTAGCTCATACATTGCATGGAAATAATACACTATGAAAAATAAGTGGAAGGAATTACTATTCAAACAGAAATGCACTTGGGGCTATGCAAGTGTCAGCAACTCCCTAGTTCTGAATTTGAGTCTCCAACACATTAGGAAGTACGACTGAGTTATGCTTTAATAATGTATATTTGTTTTTGCAATATGGAAGATATCCTTTCTCTTGGGTCTTCCTTTTTGTGTTAAACACCTAAATTAACTACAAGCTATTTGACTAAAAATATGTTTCCTTTATAGGTATGTTTTATGTCTCTTACTGTCTCAAAGACAAATTTGTGGATTGATAGCTTTATTATAAATTCATTATATGGAAGTCCAATAATGGCCATTACTACGTTTTCTTCTGTCTGTGGGTTCATATGTAAGCTTATGCTTATTTGAAAACTATGAAAAACACTCGATACCTGACTTAAGGTCATTCCCTCCTTTCTTCATTCCTTGCACTAGTACATGAAGAGGATTGGGGTGGAACATTATCTATGGCAATATCAATTTTATTTTACTGAGGCTTAATGGATATGCTACACTAAATTTTTAAGCTTGGAATAATTGGAAAAAAACCAACTAAAAACCCCGCCATGTCAACACCATTACCAGAGGGAAGACAATTTTCTCTATTGTGTTGCTCTATACTTTGTGTAACGCATTTCTTTGTTTGCTTTCTGTAAGCAGAGGTGGTTCTGTGTTGTGCGAACAACACAGACTGGAACTGGGAAAATGTGGCTGTAAACCTTGCAGCTCTGTCTAGGGTGGGCAATACTGGGTATTTCTACAATTAATTTTGAAAAAAAATACTAGGTTTTGAGCTGATAATACTTTTCAGAAAGTGTCTTAACTGAGGGAGGTTTAATGCATCTGTTCTGTAATAAGAAGGTATCCTTTAAAGCATACTAAACCGCAAACCCGTAATTTTTTTGGTTGATATTTCTGAATTTACATCAAGGTCTAAAAGAGTTTGACAACAGTTGTGGAAAAGAAGCATTTGCTAGCTTTCAGCTGCTGTGTATTGTAGGGTTAAGCACCTCTGTTAAACTTCACTTCCTTTTTGTTTGATGATAAAGGTAGCAACCGTAATAACCCTTGGGTTTAGTTTGGCTTTGCTATTTTAAGATCATATTCAAAAGAAATATGAGTACATGCAAGAACAGCAAACTTAATGTAAATGAGTACACGTGTTGTCCTTGACAACCTGCTTCTCCACTCTCCAGGCCAAACTTGGGAGTTCGTCTTGTTCTAAGCAATCATCAGGTTTCAGGCTTATCAGAAAGTACACAAAAATGTTGTTCAAAACAAGCAGTTTAGCTTTTCAGAGGTGGTCGGGTGTTTTTGCTAGCTGGAGTGATTTTGTGGTTTATGATTCTGAGCACTGTGTTTTTAATTTCGTGGCACACCCACGTGGCCAAACAAAGGCACGTCACTCCCGGTTGGCGACCAGTTACCTGCAGCGAAACTGCCAACTCCCAGAGGTTTTATGCTTTGGATATAGTTGCCAGTAAACAAAAACTTAATGGTTAAGCAAGCACTCTTCTGCCAAGCTCCAAAGCACAATCTTTTAAAGAAATGTGGTTTCATGTTTGGAACAGAAATCTGCAAGTCAGACAATCTGGATTCTATCTGCAGTTCTGCCACAGCCTTGCTTCATGCCTTTAGCCAGATATCTTGAGATCTGGGTTTCAGGGGTGCACTGAGAGTTCAGACAGCCTCCTCTCTTGCAGTTGGTCTTATTTTAAAACAAGCTTAAAAGCGGCTACTTTTGCAAAGTCAGAGTTTTGAGCTATAACTTACTGCTGCTCTTTCAGGAGTTCAGTGTTAAGGAATAGCACACCAATTGACTTTGAACTATAAATAACAAATGTGCATTTTGATTCTTTTATAGGAAGCGTGACTATGAAGGGTTTCTGTGTTCTCTGCTGTTGCCTGTGGAATCTCGAACCTCTGCTTTTGCCTTGAGAGCCTTCAATGTGGAACTGGCTCAGGCAGGTATTAAAATGTCTTTGTGAACTCTGGAAATTTAAAAAAACAATTTTGATAATCTAAATTACACTTGTAGGTACTCTCTCTGTAGTAGGCGATGTTTTGCCAAGATTAACTTTTATACTGTCAAGGGCAGTGAATAAATAGTGCAGTACAAACCTCCAGTTTTGAATGGCCCATGGAAAGTAGCCAGCCTGCCCCTATTACTTTGTTTATGTGTATAGTTTTTCTGACTTTTTAATTCATCATGCATTTTAAAATTGAATTATAGCAAACAGGCAGTGGTTCTTGATACTGTTATGTGATTGCATCTAAATCCTGGCTTCACGTGCAGTGAATGCGTAGAGTGCAGCTAAATCCTAATTGTAGATGATCTGTCAAAAAATGGGATGATATAATCAGGACCAAGTCTTTGTTGGCAGAAGCGAGGTGATGAAAAGGCTGCCAGGAGGGAAGTTTGTTGTTAGAGAGCTGTGGGAGAGGAGTGGTTGCAGTCTCTCCCCTTTGCTAGGTGGCCAGAAACTGCCAGTGCAGCCGGGAAAGTTGGCAATACTTGCCAGAAAGGAGTGATCCAGGAAATGAGCTGACCGGACAAAACCCCTGACCAGCTTCTGTAGGCTGTGCTTCTGGCAACCTGTGGTGTGCCCTCCCTCACTGCTGTCACCACTGCTTTTTTTCCTTCTGGGAAGAAAGCCAAGGTGAGGGTTGCCTGGCACTTACAGGTTTTATAATCAGGTTGTGGTGAAGATTTCGTTTTCACTCTATGTAGTGTTTCTAAGCTTTGTGAGGAATAAATGTCAGTTCAGAACTGAGCTCTTTCCCTGCTGAGCTTGACTATGTCTTGTGTCTGTCTTTTCAGCATAGCTAGAACAAGTGTCTTAAAGACACTGAATTTCACTCCAGATGTATCCTTTCCAGATTAAAGACTCCATAACTCAGAAGACTACAGGTTTGATGCGGATGCAGTTCTGGAGGGATGCCGTGGAAGACATATACAGCGACAACCCACCACATCAGCCTGTTGCTACAGAATTGTGGCGGGTAAAATATACCTTTCTTGTCCTAAAATTGGCTAAATTTAATATTATTGTGGGAAATAATGTCAGTGTTTTGTGTGTGCTGGGTCGCATCAGTTCTAAGCAACGACACTTGCCAGCACAAATCCAGAACACAACCCCATAAAAGTACTGTGAAGAAAATTAGCTCTCTCCCAGCCGAAACCAGTACAGCATTCAAATATAAGTCATTCAGATACTGGGATACTGATTGCAACCCTTTCCAGCAGTTAAGGCTGCCAGTCATACTCCTTTCTCACAAAACAGAAAGTTGATTTTGAAGAGGAAGAAGAATTTTCTTTGGGGAGATTTCACCTCATGTATGATTCCTACAAAGGAAGACCAATCTAATACAATCCAAACAGAACTGCTTGCAAAATAAGATGATGAAAAATAATTCAGAAAGTGTTTCTAGGAACTCTGATAGCTCTGAGCACTGCAGAGCACTGGAGCGAACTAACAGTTCAATGTGAGTTGGTGATCTTTGCAGTCAAGATGGGATTTTATTTCCGTATTTCAGCAAATACTCCAAGAGTGACCTATTTGAAGCCCATGACTTCACAAATATCCAAGAATGTCATTGCAATTCTTAGAAAGAAGGATTTGGAAAGACACCTGAACTCACAAGTATTGGAGAGCTGTTAATAAAATTAGCATGTCTTTGCACAGCTTATTCTATGTATAGTCTTTTGATGCTGTAGAGTTTATATGAGGACAATGTGATTTTCCAGAAAGATTTAATTTATCATATTAAAGGTGTTCCTGATGTTTTGTATATCCCAGAATACTTGCTTTTGGATTCCAAATTTTAATGCACTAGTAAAGTAGATAACTAGCCTTTAATAGTATTTCTAAATTATTAATAGCTCAGCTCTTGGTGACTTTAATATAAACTTACACAGCAACTGTATGATGTTTGATCTTAATTTTCTGTCAATTTGAACATTTGAAAAGTGAGGCCTAATTCTCCATTCGTTTCTGTGGAAGAAGCTAATTTTTAGAACTGAAGAAATGAGGACCCATGTGTTTGAATGAAGGTAACTCAAAATGGATGTAATGTACAAATTGGGTAATTTAGCATAATTGAGTTTGGTCCTTTAAGTCTTGACCTTTTAGTATTTCAAGGATTTCATTTACAAAATGATACTCAAGGTGAACAAGTGAGGCTCAAAGCTGACATTTGTAGTTGTAACTTAAAATTTGCTTTTTCATGTACCAAGTACTGTCTCAAGCAGAATTTATTGAATCAACAAGATCTGGTCTTGTCAAACTTTGAAAAAACATTTACTAATATGATGAATGCAAAGAAGAAGTTGAAAGTGAGCTATAAGGACTAAATTGCAAGAAATTTTCTCTGTAAGTTTTGTTTATAGATGTTCATATGTGTGACTGTAGCCTTTCTGACAATGTGTTCTGAAAAATTTTAAGTGTGTTGTTAAGAGGATTGAAGGTAAGTTGATAGAATGAAGTGGCACAGGAAAGAAGTCAAGTACAAGATAAGAACCAAAAGAAGAATGCATGAATATGAGATGCTGTGAGATATTTTTTTAAACAAACCCGTAATATTAATTATATTGCTTTGTTAGCATTCTGTCTTTACAGTATGTATTGGTATGTTGTACTGACATTTTCTTGAAAATTTACAGGGGAAATATTGCTGGACTCTGAAGGAAACTCTGTTCTTTTTGGAAAGTGAACACAGTTATCTGCAAATATTTTTTGGGAACATATGATTCCAAGAATAATTTATAAAAAAAAAAATTTAAATAAATGCTTTTAGTTAGCTGGCTTGATGTCTGGTATGTCATTTTTTGTGTGCAGCAACTTGCAGTAAATGCCAGTTGAAAATTTTTGTATTTGAAGAAGATTCTCATTTTCCACTGACATGCCACTTTAATTTAACCCACTGAGTACAATTCTTGTGATAAATATCTAAAATGTATTTCAGCCTTCAGAATGCAGTACTGGCATCACTTTATATACATTAACATGGAGATTTTATTTGATACTTTTCAGGCTGTCAAGAGGCATAACTTGACTAAAATGTGGTTGATGAAGATCATAGATGAAAGGGTAAGTATTTATCCTTCAGAGTCTGATTCTGGCTTTAGTCATATTTGGGTTTTCTTTTCCTTATTTTTATGTGTTTTTGTGTAAAACAAAAGCTTATGTAATTCATCTTTTCCAGACAGTAGTATTTCTCTTCAAAAATTATACTGCTATATTTCTTTTTATTCTCTCTTGATGCTACTCTTCATAGTTCCTGTTCTTTCTGCCAAAATGGCTAATAGAATCCTTTGTTTATTTTTGTCTTAAATTGATATAGTTTGTGAGTGCACATGGATATAAAATCTCAAAAATTAAATGGCCTATCTGAACTCTTCTGCCACACTTTCGTGCTACTCCTTATCATGGCTGTGGAGTTTTTTCTAAGCAGTGGTGTAAATTGGAGCTTTCAAATGACATGAAGTTTAAAATAACCTTAAAATAACTGCCTTTTTTTTTCTGGGAAGAAACAAGATTAAGAATATCACTGGTACTGTGATGTTGCTACAGACTCTGACACAAAGACAAGAATGAAAAGCAGAGTGCAGGAATCTCCTAAGCTGATTTTGCTGCTGAAGTTAGTGTCTCATGAAGCTATAGATAGAGCAAATTGATGGTCAGTTACTTCCAGAGGGTCATTTCTATGAAAGACTTCAGAGTTTCTTAATGTTAAGACTGGTTTTTAGTCTTTTAAGAGTGGTATGTTTCAACCACAGAAGCTGCTAGGACAGGAAGAATGCTGGAGGATGTTATATTTTTGGGTGTATTTTATTATTTTGGCTGTATTACTTTTTAGCACCACTAAGTTGTTCAGAGGGCTGGAACACCTCTCCTATGAAGACTGGCTGAGAGATTTGGGGCTGTTGATCCTGGAGAAGAGAAGATTCTGAGGAGACCTTAGAGCCCCTTCCAGTAGCTAGCAGGGGCTTATAAGAGCTGGAGGGGGATTTTTGACAAGGGCTTGTAGTGATAGGACAAGGGGGAATGGCCTTGAGGTGAAGAAGGGTAAGGTTAGATTAGATCTGAGAAAGAAATTGTTTACTGTGAGGGTGGTGAGGCACTGGAACAGGTTGCCCAGAGAGGCTGTGGGCTCTCTATGAGGTGTTCAGAGATTGGATGGCCCTCTGAGCAACCTGGNGTAGCTAGCAGGGGCTTATAAGAGCTGGAGGGGGATTTTTGACAAGGGCTTGTAGTGATAGGACAAGGGGGAATGGCCTTGCGGTGAAGAAGGGTAAGTTTAGATTAGATCTGAGAAAGAAATTGTTTACTGTGAGGGTGGTGAGGCACTGGAACAGGTTGCCCAGAGAGGCTGTGGGCTCTCTATGAGGTGTTCAGAGATTGGATGGCCCTCTGAGCAACCTGGTCTAGTAGAAGGTTTCCATGTCCATGGCAGGGAATTGGGAACTAGATGATCTTTAAAGTCCCTTTCAACCAAACCACTGTATGGTTCTCTGAATCTGTGGTTTGCACATGACTTTGAAATTTGTGTGCATTTCATGGATTTATTTTATGTTTTTTAAAAATACGTTCCTATTTATCTCAATTTCTCTCTGCTTCAGGTGCAAATTAAATATTAAAATTGACAACCATATAGTGTAAGAATACCATATGATGTTTTGTTTTGGCTGTCTTTTTTTATGGAGAATTCTGATTTCATATTATTGCAAAAAGTTTTATTTGCTCCTATAAGCAGACTTGGCTGCGGTTGAGCATAGCTATTTGTTAGACTCGCTATGAGCTTTAATGACTGCTTCTGAGTTTATACACTCTCTCTCTCTCTGTCTCTCAATACTGGTCTTTTTTTGTTTCTGGTAGTTCATTGGGTTGACATGACTGTAGTAATAAGCCCGTATGAACAGCACTTATGTTTATGTTGTGCTGAAGTTCCGTGTTCATATTACAGGAGAAGAATTTGGATGATAGGGTGTACCGTAACATCCAGGAGCTCGAAACATACGCTGAGAACACTCAGAGCGCTCTCTTGTACCTCACCTTGGAAATGCTGGGTAGGTGTTTTCCCCTATCTAGGTTTTGCTAATGACTCATTAGTGCAAGTACAATATTTACTGGTATTTCAGAAAGCCCTTTCCACTGGAATTTAATTTCAGTAAAAGTTGTCCTAGGTAGTACTTCAGATACCTTTTGAATGATGAACCATAAATGTGGAATCGTACTACAGCTGTCCTAGAACTATGTGCTTTCCTTGGAAGCTGCTCAGTGCAGAGCTCATTGAAGTGCAGTTTCCTGCTGTTCTTTGTTGCTTTGTTTTCTCTGTTCTTGCTCCTCTTATAGAGTGAGGTAAATTCAGCTCTTAGCTGCATTTGGATTGTCCTACTTGTCAGAATACAAAGTGCTGTAGGTATCCTGAAGCTGTTGTTCTATATTGCAGTGATGGACACTGATTATCTTGAAACAGCTAACTTCCGAAACTATAAACTTCCCTTGGTGATGTAAACTTGGGTCTGAATCCTCTCCTCTTCCTAGAAATAGGTTAACTAATCGAATAGCTAGAAAAAATGCAACAAAGCTGGTCCTTGTGATCAAGAGCAACTATTTGTGTCATGTCTCATGTAAGAATCACAGACTGGGAAAGAACTGTTCATTTGTAGTGAAGGAAAGGGTAATTTTCATTTAGGTGTCTGTTGCATTATGAAAGTATTCCTTGTATGAGCTCTGATGTGAAAAAAAAAAGGTGAATATTATTATTATTTAGTAGTGTTTAGTATTGTAGTAGCAATATTTTCCTCTTGCTTATCAGAGCAGTCTGATGAAAGGCAAATACTGATGTTAAAATAGTTTAAAAAAATAGAAAAAAGATGATTAAAAAGTGAGAGATGGTGAGCAGATTCTTCTTTGGAAGAATTGAGGAACTTCTTAACATCTGATTTTGCTTCCTCAGTAGGAAATCCGTGAAATGTTGCAAGTGTCTTTCTGAACCTCTGATTGAAGAAATGTAGGAGTATGAGAAATACCAGTGTCATCCATTCTGAGAAATCCTGAATAAGTTCAGTCATGCTTCAATCACTCACTCCTCATACAAGTCAGATAAAACTGTTTTTGAAAATCTGCATGAAGACTCTGGATATTTTAAGTGTTCTATTGTCATGTTTAGCTTCTCTTAAATATACAATTGTAACAAAATATTTAAGCAAAAGTCTCCTTCACTGCATATTAAACAGTTAACATCTGTGATTTTTTTTCCACAAATAGAGAAACTAATCGAATACAGCCCCTTTCTCAGTGTTGCCCATCAGCAGGGTTTTCTAGACTAGGTGGACCTGGTTTCATTCAGCTCATGTTTGCTAAATTTCTTGTGCTTCTTAGGCTCCTTATTCCTGACCATTCTCCAGTTAGTGTGTCTCTCTCCCAGTACTAGTGCTGTCTTATTCTTGCTGATTTCAGGTTATTTATTTTGTCAAGCTCATTTTGACTGGTAATTGCATCATCCAATGTCCTGGTACTTCCTCTCAGCACCTGTCATTTAAAACTATTTGTAACTGTGCTCTCTAAATAATTGCTGAAGTAGTTAGTAAATAATATCCATTGATTCCTCCAAGCCACACTTTGCTTTCTGCTGCCATTGCCAAAATCAGTCCCTGTAGTCTGGGTATAGTCACTCTTTCACAGAGGCTTCTGGGACCCACTGAAGACCCAGACAGGCTTCTGCAGTGATTCTGGTACCCCCAGTATCATTTCCAGATGTCAGTTTCTGATCAATTACATTGATCTGTAATTCGTCTGTCCTCATTTCTTTCTTTGTAGAATGCTGCTTCTGTTAGAGTTTTTATAAATTTTAATTTAAATTTTCATTTTATCCCGGGTCAGCTTTATGATCAGTTTAAGCCAACCTTGGATGGTGTTGCCGTGAAGAGCAATGGTGCTGCTCTGCCCCACTCATCTCCCCCTTTCTGTTCTCACAGTCGTGTGACTGACTGTGCCGTAACTAACATTACTTTTCCATTGTTTTGGTGATCTGATTCACTTTGCCTCATTTCTCCTGAGAGCACAGGGAAGGGGGCAGAAATATGGGTTTGAGGGGTGAAGCATAGGATCATTCTCTTTGGCTTCACTACACTGAGGAATCAGCTGCATCTAATCATGAAACCACACGTAAGCATTAATGCTTGTAAGGGATCTCACACTTGAATGACTTTTTCTGGCAGGAAAAGCAGTTCTTGGAATACTGTTATCCTGGGAGAGGATATGCCAATGAAAATGAGTTTGTGTACCAGGGTGTTATACCTAAATAGGTGCTGCTCTGCTAAGTATACGCCTTGCAGATACTGCAACAAGAGGCATCATGCTCCTGAATGTGGAAATGAATGAATTTTCTTGCTGTTTTGCACCTCTGAGATGAGATCTCAAGGCAGTTTATGCACATGGACAGTTCTATTGTGGACCACTGCACATAGCTTTCCTAAAGTATGACTGTGATACACACCAGAGAAGCCCATACCCCTCAAAAGGCCTGACTGCTTGTTTCTAAACATATTGTTTCCACAATTTCAGGTGTGAGGGACATCCATGCTGACCATGCAGCCAGTCACATTGGGAAAGCGCAAGGCATAGTTACCTGTTTAAGAGCAACTCCGTATCATTGTGCAAGACGAAAGGTCTTTCTTCCCATGGACATTTGTATGTTGGTAAGAGAAGCACATAGTCTGGAATTGAACAGTGTAGTGTTTCTAACTGTGTTTCTCAAGGCTAGATAGGAGATCATAATTTATTATGGCAGAAAGAAACAGTATGTTTTTTCTTTATTTTAACTCTTTCTGCTGTGGCCTACTAATATGCCATTGTCATGGTTTTATATCTTTTGGGAAGTGAGAGCAGTGACCTTCAAGAAACTCTAGATTTCTCTTTGGGATTTGTTTGTTTGTTATTATTAAATGTAGTAATATTTTAGGTTTCAGGAATTTTTCCATTAATGTATAAAAACGCATGTACGGAGTGGGGCCTGGGGTTTTGTGTTTTAGAGCTGGGTGTGGGTTGTTGGTTTTTTTTTTTCGTGTCACCATAAAGAAGGCACTGAGAGAGATTTTAGTTCTGAACAATCTTCTTGTGCTTCTCTTTTTTATGTTTTCATAATGTGTTGGTGGTTTGTGGTGGTTTTTTTGTTCCATATTTGACAGTTACAGGCTTATATTCCATACATTTCTGTAGGACATGGTGTAGTCCTCCAATTTAAACTGTACACCAAATTTGCATTGCAATTTAGCAGATCTTGCAGTTTAGGTAAAATGGGATTAAAGCTCAGAATTTTTCATTAATATTCTATGGATTGATCTGTAGGCATCTCAGCTGTTACTCCTTCACTTCCAGTTTTTATTTTCAAATGTTAATGCTGTTCTTTTTCAACTTAGCCAAAATATATGCAATTATGGTGATGCCTGAGGTGGTTGTATTAGTACCTTCTGAATATAATTTCAATACAATTAAAAGTTTGGACTGGAAGTTTAGTAATGTAGGTAGCTGCAAAAAATGTAGCTGGTAATATAGGTCAGGGTTATAAGACTGCAGAAAGGAATTGCACTCTCCTTTCAGCCCTTCTGGGACTGCATGTTATGGGAGGCCTTCCAAGTTTTCAGCTTTTCAAACACAGCCTGAAAATTCAGTCATTCCTTGCTATGGAAGGTATTTTGCAGTGAAACTGTAAAAACAGCTTGTATCCCTTCTGTGCAGACAATCTTGTAAGCATTTCAGCTGCTGGCAAGAACTGCGGAATTCTCCTGAGTGTGTACCTCCTGTGAAGCCTTTCTGCCCACCTTCATACAGCTCTCACATGCCTGAGTATTGTTGAGAGGAGTGGGCAATTGCTGCAATTCTGAATATGCCATATTCTGTCTTAACATTGGTCACTATAGTCAAAGAATAAGTGTGGAGTTGGCTTTTTGGGGTTTGGAAGGGTTGTTTTCCAGTAGTTCTGGGTTTTGTTGGTTGGTTGGTTTTTGGAGATGGGTTTGTTTGCTGTTTTGTGGGTGGGGGATTGGTTGGTTGGTTTTTTGCAAGCCTGGGATGTGCACAGCAATCCCAAGGTTCAAAAGCCAGCATGGCTTCTGTGTTAGCTGTTACTGGCTTTCTCCTGCTTAATATCCGTTCTTGGATTATGGTTTTAAAAATTGGTCCTCTAAACTCATCTAAATCCCTCAAACTTTAAAATCTGACTTTGTTATCTTACTGACCACAAAATTTTAGGAAACGAACTCGTGCAGAGAGTCTGTATCAACTGTTTCTTTGTTCTCTTGAATTTTTTTCCAAGTGACTGACCAGAAGACATGGAATTAAAAAAGAAGAGAGTAATGGTAGAACATTTAGGCTGTTTTAGTCTTTAGTCCTTAGCTGCGTTGCTAGGACACGTTTTTGAGAAGCAAAAATGGAAACTTGATATTTATAGAGGGTTTTTTCTCTTTTTTGATTTTGGTTTTTCTTCCTATGTCTAGCATGGAGTTTCACAAGAGGATTTCATAAGAGGCAAGCAAGAGAAGAATGTGAGAGATGTAATTTATGACATCGCCAGCCAGGCCCATATTCATCTAGAACATGTGAGATTCCTTTCCTTTTATTTATCTAAATAAACATAACTGATGCTAGTCTTCACAAAGCATTTGTTGTTAGAAGACTTAAAGCTGCATACTTAATTTCAAATATTTTGCCTTTTATTATTTTGAGGGTTTACATTAAAAAAAATCCCACCACACAAAACATTCAAATATTACAACTACTTCTGTATGAATATTATCTTTACGTACAGGAGACAGTTTACTCACAGCCAGGTCCAATTTCATATATGTAAATGCTGCCTAAAAGAATTATTACTGGAAGAGAAACTTTAAGCAGGCTTTTATAAATGCAGCTATGTGCCAGCATGGGATCAGCACCATAGGAAGCACATCTGCATATGGTATTTCACAGCACAGTGGAATGGCTGCCAGGAAAACAGAGCTTGTTGCCTTTAACTGCTGGTTAGTGTGTGTGGGAGGGGGGAATTCATTCCCTAACGTGACCACCCATGCCCAAAGCTATGTTGAGAAAGGTGCTTTCTGTTTATTTCTTTCTTGGCATGCAGCCAAGTCAATTAGCAAAGTCTTGTTGGTTGGAACAGTGGATGATGGGCCTTGAGGAACTTCAGAGTCCTACTCTATTTTTTCTTTCATGCTTTTATTCTATCTGCATTCTGAGACACTTGCTAGTGCATAGTACAAAAGCAGAAGAATGTTTTATTGGCAACGCTTTGTCTGCCTCTATCTGGAAAACAAAGTGCTGCAAAGAGTTTCTTACGTCTACAAGTATATGTACATATATACTTTCAGTATTGCACCCAGTGCTTCCAGTCAAGGTGGTTTGGAAAGATACCACTTCAGAGTAAAGAAATGCCGGATTTATCTCTGCATTTGCACCATTAATATAATTCTCAATTACAGCATTAACTGTGATCACAGTATCTTATACAATAGAAATAGAAGAGCCCTTCATCTTTTTTCTGACGGTCAAATGCGGCATCCCTGGTTTGTTCAGTCAGTGCCTACTGAGCTGATTAATGTTTTTATTTTATGTTCATAATGTGTATGTGTTGTAACAGCCCTCCAGTACCTAAAGGGGGCCTACAAGAAAGCCAGAGAGGGACTTTTTACAAGGGCATTTAGGACAAGGAATAATGGCTTTTTAAACTGAAAGACAGCAGGTTTAGATTAGATATTAGGAAGAAATTTTTTGCTGTGAGGGTGGTGAGGCACTGGAACAGGTTGCCCAGAGAAGCTATGGATGCCCCGTCCCTGGAGGTGTCCAAGGACAGGTTGGATGGGGCTTTCAGCAACCTGGTTAGTGGGAAGTGTCCCTGCCCATGGCAGGTTGGTTGGAACCAGATGATCCCTTCCAACCCAAACCATTCTATGATTCTGTGTACCCTTCGGCTCTATTTTTCATCCACTAATTATAATTTGTATTTAAGGCATTCCTGTTCATGTTGTTTAACCTGATGTCTCGGTTTTTGTGGTCACATGCCTAAGAAAACTTTATTCCATTTAGAAGCAGGGAACAAAGTACAACATTAAAGCTGTCAGTTATCTTTGTTCAAGCTGAAATATTTTGATTTTTTTCTTTTTTTTAATTTTATACCCTTCAACCCATAATGCACGGTGTTAAAACCCATTGACTTTAGTTGCGATTTTGGCGTAGAAAAATGCCAAGTGCATGACCTGAAATGCCTCATATCAGGGATGGGAGGCATGGAAAATGAGTAATGTGTATTTATGGTCCACATATTTAAAATTTGGTTGCTGGTATTGTATGGAAACTTTGGGACAGAATCAGGAAGAGAATTTGGTTCTTCAGAACCTTTCAGATAATTCAGTAATTCACAGTGCATTGGTCCTCTGGCTCCTAACATGAGCTACCAACTTCTGAAGAGAACAGGCCTCCTTTCTTCCCGCTTCATTCTTAGAGCCCTGCCCGTGTTATGCCCTGGGAGGGTCCTGTGGAAAATATGCAATGTAATCATGTAATTGGAGACTAAAGAGAAAAGTATAAACACAAGGAAACCAGATTAGGGCAGCTTTAGCATTTTATTCAACTGAGTGTTGATCCTGGCACTCCTTCCCTTTTTCTCCCTCCTTTGTGTGTTTTTTAATGGATGGTTATATCATCTTAATTAAATTTTTAAAAAATTCCTCTCTGAATACTTGCTTCTAGTCTCCATCATCAGTGCATAGTTGACAGTGAAGGAACTCTATATAGAGTTCAAACCACTTGAACTGGCCATAACTGGCAGCAGGAACGGGGTGTTGGCCTCCTTCATAATCAGATGGTCTTTGTTAATGCAAAGACAAGGATACTGTTCTGCCCTAATGGACGAAATGGGCTTTTGCTGGCAGCGCTCACAGAGTATTTCAGGACTTTAGGTGAATCTAATGGGCTGGTACCTTTAAATGCATTTGTTCTGCTGCATAAAATCACCATTTTGTTTTGCCTGAGGGTCTTTCCAGCCATTTATCCTTTGTTTTAGTTGGGATTACAGGGTAGGGTAAAGTTTAAACCTGCAGAGAGGTTTCAGCAATCTCAGCATTTGTTACACAAACCAGGTATTTTAGAGGATGAGGGTAACAGTTACCACCCCCATTCCACAGCCAGAAGACACATAAATCTGAAATGCTGAATGGAGTCTCAGCCATGTTACATGAAGTGTATTGTAGTAATGTGGCCCTTAATCTTGGGAGAAGGGTTTCTGGAGTATGGTCAGGTCTTCTGACACTGCAACTGCTGACCAGCAGATGGCAAAATATGGTAATGAAGATTGCAGTTTTCCTTAGGAATTGTGTGTTTTATCAGCATAAAAGCATATGATAAATGTTCTCTCAGTCCCACAGTGTTCCCTTTGAAAGCCTACAGATAGTTTTACACATTATCCCTCTTTCTCTTTAGCACCCCTTCCTCGATTCCCCTTGTTAAAAAGGGTCTCCCTTTTGGCTTTTTGCGTTTGTCTCAGTTGTGCTACATCATTATGGACTCAGCTTACCAAGGGAGATAAAATGCTTTCTGAATGACATGTGATCCATTCTGGGTTAAGAAGGTAAAACAAGACTACTTTATTTTTTCATCTTGCAATTAATAATATTAGGACAGAGCATTAGATCAGGGAAGAACATTTTTCTATTTTACAGATAGATATACACATATATTTTATTATATCTCAAAGTTTTAAAATAATTTGTCTTCTGAAAAGATTGATAATTTTTTCCTCCTAAAGTTTCAGGCTGTTTTTCTCAGTTGTCTGGAAGGGTCCGTGAAAACTAAATTAACAAACTCACACGTTCTTATTAGTATTTATAGAGAGTTAGTTTGTTTTAACCTGTAAGAAAAGGCAAAACAAGGAAGAATTTTGTTTTTATAGATAGGCATTACAGGAAGACTTGTTCAGCTCTGTTAGATGTACTGAGTTGAATATGAGTTTGAATTTCAGATTTGATTCAGCCATGCTTTAGCTGTTTATTGTAGATACTGAGGAACTGAGATAATTTCAATGTCTCAGAAATGTGACTAGAGCTTTTACAACTGGGCTCCTGGGACTGATGGCAGCATTGAACCAAAAACATGCACTCAGAAAAATGCATTTCTGGTCTTCCATCATTTCTGTCTATTGGAAAAAAAAAAGGTTAAACTGTATTTACTAAACCAGATGCTACTTGCGACTTTGTTGGAACATGGGATGCTAATCTACCTTGGTTTAGAATATGTAGTCTTGGAAGTCTGTCAAATTCTGTAAGTGTTTTAGCAAGCCTCTCCCAGTATTACATACTTTGGTGTAACTTCTTTTGTACACAGCTTTCATGGAATGAAACGTTACAGTTTCAGGATGTCAAAATAAGAAGGGATAATGCTTGTAATACAGTTTGTTGCCTCTAAGCATTATATATAGTACTTGATGTTTAATCTGAAATGTTAAATTCTGCTGCTAAGTACTTTTTTTTTGTGTTTTGTTTTTCCCTCCCACCTTACCCCATTTACTTTTAGGCTAGATCTTTCAGTAAGAAAGTTCCTGTGAAGGCGTATCCTGCTTTTTTCTGTACGGTGGGTGTGATATATGCACTCTTTAAGTGATGGACTTATTACTGTGCTGATATATTTGTAGAGAGTATCAAATCAAGCATGGTTAACTACTACTTCATGTGTCTATTTTGAGAGGATGTAACACCTGAAACTCATAAAATCATAATGTGTGCCTGACTGTAGAACCTTACAGTTTCAATTAACACTTGTAATCCTTCTCTTTTAACTACATCATTCCAACCAAGATGTCTGTATATTCATAGACTGCTGTTCTGTTGCAAGAGCCCCAAATGCTGTCTATTTTCATAATTTGCTGATCGGTCTACTAAAAGATAACGCTTCTCTTCACAAAACTTGACTTTTTTATATGCTTGAAATGTGATGATTACACTACCATTTAATAGCACAAACTGTCAAGCCTTTTTTGCAGTTTCTTACTCAGTTTCACGTATTGCTTTTTAAACTTAATGCCTAATTATTTGTGTGCACCATCTGGATTAAGCTTTTTTTCTTTTCTAGGTTGCTTTAGATGATTATTTATATAACATGCGAAAAGTGGACTTCAATGTATTTCATCCAAGCTTACAAAAGAAGAGTACATTATTACCATTGTATTTGTATATTAGATCTTGGAAAAAAACATATTAAAGTTTATTTGGTTTTTTCATATGGATTCAGAGTGCTGAGGTTTTTTTCTCTAATGTCTTAACTTGCTAGAATTGTGAAGTGTCTAACTTAACACTTCTGCAAAATGCAGTTCCTGGGAGACAGCAGATGCACATGAACTGTAGCTGTCAGCTTGCTGGCAGTAGTTAAGTTTCTTCTTGGAGTATTGGGCTGGTATCTCTTTTTCATGTGTCTGCCAAGTCATATGTCCTTGTTTGAAATTGCTTTTCTTGTCTTTCCTTTAATAACAGCAATATGACCGAATTCTTGGACAAACACTGTGCTAATGGATACTTCTGACAGTTTTGATTCTTTGCTGAGAAAAGGAAAAAGAAAAAAGGCTGCTTTCTTTGTTTGTGCCCAAAAGCAGTTACAGTAAATGCCCTATAAATCAGCTAAGTAGTTCTATTTAGTGCAAGGAGCAGGCTTTCTGCAAGTAGGGATGATGCTTCAAAGGTGGAAGAATGAGCAGGTATATTTGAATGCAAGAAAACTGTCAGGAAAAGCTTTAGCAGAAATTATTTAACTGTATGTTGAGATTGAGCATTGACGTGACTATAGGTAGTGGGAAGATAGCTTTTGTAACCAAGGAAGAGAGCCCATACATTAATATGTATGGATTGGCATGGATAAATTAAAATACATATTTTATCTCTGGAATTTTCACTCTGCTCTTAGTTTGGCTGTATCTTCCTCATGGTCTTGTCTCTGTTGTTGCCCACAGCTGTCACTGCAATGTGGGTTCGACTGCCCCTTTACTCAGTATCAGCATGTCTCTCAGGACACACTCCTACGTGGCTTCCCTGAATTCCTTTTCTTTGGTACTGTGAAAACATATTCCTGAATGTTTCAGATAATTTTAGTCCTCTCTCTCTCTAAAGACTGGAGTTTTTTTGTGGGGAGTTACTAGTAGCTTTGTACTCAGCATCTTTTAGGATCAAGGTAAATCTGTTTGATTTGTTGTATGGTAAAATGCTTCCTAACATTCAGCTTGATTCAATTGCACAAATTCGGTAGTTTGTTCTGCCCTCATTCTTGTTCTAGTAAATAGCTCCTTTTCTTAGAGATTTTTTTTTTTAAATTGGGGCTAAAGTCCCCAGATGCTTAGCTGTGTAACAACATCCTGTATTTTAGTGTAAAATGCTACATAATGAATTTCTGTGAACAAGATTTGTGGCTTTTTTTATCACAAACTGTCAGCATGGTAGAAATCTTAGGAACCTGACATTAAGTTTTGGTGATTTTGCTTTGCATGTATGAAGTTGGTTTGTGATATGTTGCATCGGCTGAACCAACAGCTGTTGTGGCCGGGGGGCCAAAGAGCCCAGGTATAGAGGGGGCCCGCTGGTGGACAGGCTCCAAGGTGTCAGACTCCCCCTTACCTCAGTGAGAAAGGCCTCCTCCATTGATCTTGTGACCCTATGGAGATTCACTGTCTCTGATTGACCAGCAGCCAGAACCCCTTGTATCCCTGAAGAGGATGTAGTCCAGCCCCCACTCCGTCCCCTCCTTATCCCCATTGGTTCTTGTATTACCCTACCTCCCTCCTGTACCCCTTTAAGAGTGAATACCGATTGGAAATACACCCCTTCTCACCCGAGACAGCATCGAGGTAACAATAAACTCTGGTGCTCCGGTGGGGGCCATCTCTGACTCATTTGCTTCTAGTGTCGCCAGAGCTAGCTGGCTCAGTGTGAGCGTGGCTGCGTGTATCCATCGCACGGGTGAGAGAGCTGACTTGCGAGGTGCCAGGAAGCACCGCCAGGGGTTCCTTAGCTAAGGTTCCCCATGGAACAAGCAGCAGTTCTCCATCGACACCCACACGGCGATAGTGATACAGATCGTGGTTAATTCTGCAGTTTTTTATTCCCGAGTAAGACATTTCTCTTTGAATTTGTTCAGCTCAGGTCCTGGTTTCTGTATTACTAGAGATGGAATAATCAAGAAGAATCAGTATGTACTGGATTGGGAGCATACTGGCTGTTTTCTTAATGTAAAATCTTAACAGGCTCTGTCTACTTTTCAAATCAGCTGTGGTATTGTATCACTGCTGTTTCTGAATGTGGCAAAGAAGTCTGGTGAAAAGAAAATGTTTAATTCCTATGCAGGCACTGCAGCTCTTCCTGCCAAATGAAGAGCAAAGGCTTAGGCTCTGTTGCTGCTACCAGGCCAGCTGCACATTTGCTCTGTTTATTTTGTGATCTGGAGCAAGCATTACAAATGCCTCTTTCTGCACTTGGTCATGTTTTGTTCCAAACATGCTGAGTCGGGACAGTTGAGGCACCCTGTCCTCTCAGCAGGAATCACTCTCCTGTAGTGTCTTCTCCCAGGCAACTAGTGACAAGGTAAGAGGACACAGCCTCAAGCTGTGACAGGGGAGGTTTAGGCTGGACATCAAGAGGAATTTCTTTGTGGAAAGGGTTGTTAAACATTGGAACAGGCTGCCCCGGGAAGTGGTGGTGTCACCATGCCTGGAAGTGTTCAAGAAATGACTGGATGTGGCACTTAGTGCTATGATTTAGTTTACAAGGTGGTGATCAGTCAAAGGTTTGACTTAATCTCAGAGGTCTTTTCCAACCTAAATGATTCTGTGATTTTGTGATACTTCCTTTCTCATCATGGCAGGTAAAAAGCAGCCTCCTCTGCTTTGACCATCCTCCAGCACTTCAACCTAGCAATTTCAAAAATTTTCCTCACAGCAATATCCTCTGAAGGGCAGGTCCTTCTCCAATCTTCTCCAATCCATGCAAAGCTACAGCTAGGCCCATTCTTGACCCTTTTCCCAACTGTAGCCTAGGATGGCAGCTTCTCTCCTACAAGGGATCGGGATAACCTTATAACACCACACTCAGTGAATGCACAATTCTAACACTGGATTTTGAAAGAATTTGAGAAAAGCAGGTACTGGTATTTTATCCAGTATGAACTATCCACTAAACTTCAGGTATAAAGTCATCACTGCTGAAAATCAGTCCTTTTCTGGTTCCTATTAGATAAAAATGCTCAAACAGCAAACCAAAACAACCCCACCCCAATCCATCATAAAAACTGCTAAGATATTAATAACCAACATTACTAGGAGGTTGTCAGTGGGCTATTTTAGAATTTAAAAACCCCTTTTACATTAAAAAAATTATGAAGAGAAACCAGTCTCCTAAAATTTAGTTCACTAAAAGCAAGAGGAACAGTCTACACCAGCTGTGGAAACAAGTCGTAGTCCATTACAGGTTGAATTATTTCACAAGCTAAATATCCCTCCCATAATTGTTTGAATTGGCACTGGTTAACGACCAACTGGATTTGCAACTGTACAGATATCAAGAAAATGTCCCACTTTAGTATTAACAAAATTGAAATCAGACTTACTCTGAGTGCAGGGTAATCCAAAAATACTCCCCATGTGTAAATTTTCTTTGCTTTCCCATCACATACTTGTGATTGTACGTCCGCCTGAGAACATCTTGCATGAGTCATAGAGTGTATCTGCAACTCTGCGGTGACACAAATGTTTTAAGTCAGGATTTTTCTTTATTTGGAATACAGCATCAATGAAGTATCCCGTACCTGGAATAGGTACCTCTCTACAATAATGGAACTGTTAGCATTTTTTTAGTAGGAAATGCTTGACTTCTACTTTCTGGCAAAAGTCACTGCTCCATAAAAATGAGAAACTTGGATACAAAAAAAAGCACTAGGGAAAATAGTCATGTTGCCATTACAGCACTGTAGGGTAGAACTCCAAGTAATTTAGTTTAGGAAAAACATCTTGCATTGCAAACTTTAGGACATAATTATTCTATTCCACATGTGACTCTGGGTCCACGCTGCTTGAAGTACAGCTTTTTTAGCTTACACTATTTATTACTGGGAAGCTACTCATAGAAGAAATGAAAGCCAAGAGATTATTTTTCAATTAGGTACCGTTTGAAAACCAAACTACAGAATCAAAAAACCAGCAGCTGCCAAAAACCACATGTTTGGCAAGCATAACTAGAGGGGCAGCAGCATTATGCAAGAAACACTGTGTGCTTATTTGGGAGAGACACAACAGAAGTAACAATGGATTCAAGAAAGCTAAAACCTCGTAAATACTGTAACCGTCCTCGGGAAGAAAAAAGGAGCTAAAGGTCTTGTTTGACTTTCACTTGCTATTTGAACCGTCATCTTCAGAAGTTTGAGCTCTTTGGCAATCCAGCATTTCACTCTCCTCGCTTAGGTCTGACTGTTTAGGAAATATACTCCTATTTCCAGAAGGAGACTTAGCCACAAGGATCACTCTCATTTTTTGACCCATTTTTCAATTGTCTTTGACATTTTAGTGTTCTTCCATGGGAATATATTGGGAAGACACAAACTGAACTTTCCTAGGAAAAGAAGGAAGAACACGGTTATCTGAACCACTTATATTGAACTAAGAAGGAAATTCTGACTCGTTAACGCAAGTTTACTCTGTAATTCTCCTCACTCAGCTGATACCAGGTAAAGAGCCACTTCTACACCAAGAAGTAGCTTCCAGGAAAAAAAAAACCAAACCCAAAAAACCAGCTTTCACAGCTAAAGCTCCCCTCCCACAGTTTTCTTGTGGACAACTTGAGCTCAGTCGCCTTTGAAAAAATTATTGCAGCAAAGCCTTTCATAAAAGCATAGTGTTTCATGATAAAACCAAAACCCCCTTAATTTCAAAATTAGTTCAGTGACCAGTCTCCAAAAGCCCATCTATAACATGTGATGAGAAGAAAGCAGAGGTACTGTCTTTAACAGTAAGACCAGCAGTCCTCAGGGTACCCAGCCTCCTGAGTGGGAAGACAGGAACTATGTTCTTCCTTCTTTTCCAAGGAATTTTTCTCTGGCAACATGTAATGTTTCACTGGACACTGTCTAAGACTGATGAGAAAAAAGACTGAATGTTTATTACAGGTACTGTAAAGTAGTTTAATGTATCCTGATAGTGCTGATACTTCACACAGGTATTTTAGGAATCTATTGAGAATCATCACTCTCCGTCACTTCCTCACATCCCCGAGGGCCCCAGGTCGGATTTGACACCTGAGGTGCAGAGAAACTTGCGGTGGAGCGTGCAGGAAGTGGAGGGGTTGGTGATTAAACTGTTTTAACATGCATTTGAGCATGTACTGCAGTCAGCTTTTATTTCTTGCAGGCAGTTGCCATCCATTTCGTTTATAATGTGCTACAGTACTGCCTGTTGCTGCAGAAAATAGTCTTTTAGAACTGCTTCCATGGACAATTCCATGACGGGAGTTGGTACCTAACTTTGGGATTGTTGCGGTGGTTAGGGCCACCACTGGAGTGACCAGAGAGCCGCAGGGCCCGAAAACAGCCCAAGTTTGCTGGTGGGTCGGCACTGAGGGCTGAGGATCCCCTCTTAGTTAGGGTGAGTTCCCACAGGACCTTGCCCCCAATATAATTACATATGGATTTTCCCCATTTGGGGGTTGGTTTGTCGTTCTCCACCCCTTTTTCCACTTATATGTACACCCTCTAGAAATTTCTTTTTGATTGTAACCCCCATTGGCTCCCTTCCCTTAATCCCTCCTTCTCTGTGCCCCTATTGGTTCCCTTGCCCCTACTCCGCCCCCTGGCCCTCAGCCCAGTGGCTCTGTTACTCTGCCTGCCCCTTCTTCCCCATCTATAAGCCTTGTACTCTACCCTCCATTTTGTCTTCTGTCCCTGGACCCCTCTACACTCGGACCCTTCAATAAACCTGGTTGCTGAACCCCACACAGAAGACCCTTCTCTCCTCCTTGCTGTCGCTCTGATCCCTGCATGAGTGTGTGTTTGCCCCACTCCCTCGGGAGTGTGTGTGCTTGCATTCCTTGCCTGGCCCTCCGTGCTGAAGCGGATTCCCTTATCCGGGGACCCTTCCAAAAGGCTGCGGCACTCACCATCGCCCCACGCCGCGGCATGGGATAGTCAAGGTAAGGTATATCTGAGGGAGAAGAGGGGAAAAAATTCAGTGATATCATTAAGTTGTGAATGTGACTGTTATCTGGGCTTTGAGATGAGAACTAAACTTGGTCATACTTGTACAAGACTTTGCTGGAGTCGTGCCCTTCTGATTTACCTGGGAGAGAAACCTCATTAAACTGTATGAAATAATAACAAAATCTTTGAAAACAATCCTTCTGTTCCTTCTCATGCCACCCATATCAAAGCACAGACATCTCTTCTGCCTTTTTTTTCCTCCCTCGTTTATTTACTTTCTTTTCCTCAGCCTCTGACTGGCATTTCTCCTTTCTCCTCTGAAGACTCATTCAGGGCCTGTATTTACCTGGACCTGCAGTCTCTCAGTTTAAAGCTGCATTTCTGGCACAGTAACATAAAATATCTCTACTGGTTCACTCGAGAGAAAAAAGCACGTCCATCGTCTATCTTGCTTTTTGGCCCACTCTGATTTTGCTCTTGTTTTCCAAGTGCTTCTTTCCAATGAACTCACCAACTGCCCCATGTCAGACATTCATCTCCTCCTATACCATAATGATATTCTTCTTACAAAGTTCTAAATGCCTTTCAGGAAATTTGGCACCCAAATAGAGACGGTGTTGATGTCTGGCAAGATCTGACAGTTGAGTCAGGGTCTTGGCACACTTCTGGCACTCTTCTATCAACAGACTATGTAAAATCATGGCGAAGGATGGAAGAAAGTAATAATGAAAAAACCCACATAGTTTGGTTACACATAATACTCTGATGGATTATTTTCTTGCACTTGGAATGGAAACACAGTCACAGTTCTGTTGAACTGAAGTTCAGAATCTCAGCTTTAGACACAAATCCTAGAAATAAAGTATTTCAAAACTTGCAAACAGTATCTTTTTGGATTTGTTAAACAGGAATTTTAGGGTTGTGTGATGGTTTGTCTTTGCAGACAGACGAGCTTGACTTGTTCCTGAAAGCATATTTGGCCTCTGATCACAAAATGAATTGATATAATTTCTTGCATTAATAGCAAACAAATCAAACTCTCCTATTAGAAAGCCAGTGCAATTCAGGGGAAAACAAAACAAACAAAACATGAGAAAAATAAAACAAAAAACCAAACCAAATGCACCTTTAAGTCACAAGCCCTTGTTTTTGGCATGCTTTAGTATTTTCAAAATTTTCAAATGGCTGCAGGTAAAGAAAGATTTGAGCTCTCCAGTTATTTATGGTTCCTTTACTCACCTGAACTGCTGACTTTGTCTGTCCTTTCATTCACAGTAACTACTTTTTGATTACTTACAAGCACAGAAGCTTGTCTGTTTGGTTTGTTGTGTTTAGTTTTAGCTAATTCTGTATGCTTTGTATTGTTTTACCTTGTAGGGTCTACCTACTAGTAAAAGACCACAAGAGTAGTAACAATCCCATTTTTGTTTCTCAGTATTTCCTTCATGGAGATGTTCTTGGGGATGTTCTTTCCTTTTTTATTGTTATGAATTTCTACTAACAGCTGGTTGTTTAATGGCTAGAGCTGGTGCCCTTACATGAAACTAGACTGTATAAACTGTGATACTTGGAAAATAATGCATGTGCTGTGATTCACATGCTGCAAGACTTGTGGTGTTCTGTGTGTGTGAGGCAGTGCACACATGTGGCCAGAAAAACTGGGTCAGTGCTTGTCTCCCTGACATCTTTATATGACTGCAGTTGTCTGGAGGAATTGATAATTTAAAACCATCCCATGTCCATTGAGCTGCATGAAGTATTAAACACCAGTTGAAGAGTTTTCCTCTCAAAATACATATTTTTCTCACTTTCTCCCAAGTAAGGGAAAATGAATTTAGCAGTATTAACTTAGAAGTTACTTACAGGTTGTATATATGATCGTGTAAATGTTATTAATATATTTTATATAACCACAGGACTTAACATGTGTACTCTGTTTCATTGGCTGGTAATAACAGAGAAAAGAAGACTGAATGTTTCTGTTGGCTTATATAACGATGTTACTACAGTTCTACAGTGAACTTTTTGCTTGGAGTGATGGTCTTTATTTCCAATCTTTAACTATATCAAATACATTAGCTGAAAAGTTACTTTAAGTTTTCTGCTTAGGTCAGATTCAGGCCCCTTCAGTTGCTGGTCTCTGCTGAGCCTGCTGTGTCAGACTTGCAGTTACCAACACAGAAAAAGGACATAATTTCTTTTTCTGGTTCTGGGTCCTGATGGGTCTTTTCCCCCTAAAAGCTGTAGATGGCTGAGTAAATGGTCCTAACATCACTGAGAGAAATAGTGGGTTCCTAGAGCCTTTGAGGCATGGGAGCCAGCCCTACCCGTAACCTCTATGACAATGACACTTTTCCAGGACTGTAAACTTATGCAAGTAAAATAAATGATAAATTCATTTTTAAATGCCTGCAGTTTTAGCAAGTAATAAATACATCCCATCTCCCATGCTCTCACAGTAGTCTCCTCTTGATGAGCCATTTTATGCCTTGGAATGTCAGTGCTACTGGCCTGCATTCCTGACCTCTCTCCCAGTCAGTAATTTCCCCCAGAGAGAGAAGCTAGTGGCTGAGGTAACATGATGGGACAGAAAATATGAACCCACTGGACTTGGACCATTTCTTTAAGCAAAGGTGTTCTAAAGACAGGCAGGGGAGGGTTAGAAATCCCAAAAGCCTGCAGGTGAGTGGCAGTAGATGAGAAGGTGTTTGAGCTGCAGAGGTGAGGCAGAGATGCCACTGTCAGCTGTTTCTATATGATTTTCCAAGGATTCTTAACCAACAGCCTGGTGAGGTGTCATGAGCACATGATATTGTCCTGCAATTGAACTTACAGGTTCAGGCCAACAACAGTAACAGCAATGAAAATTCATTTCTAGCTGTCAAAATTTTTTTTTCTAGTATGAGCTATTTTCTTAGTTGATCTAGTGATCATCTGCAGAAGGAAAATTGTTGCCTCCTCCTTCTGGTGGCATGGCTATAGAAAAGAGATTTAGCCTTCAAAAATGTCAGTGTTTAATCTGCAGTGCTTTGAAATGTGGTTTATTCATTAACGTGGAGATTGGTGACTCTTCACTGTTCTACGGAGTGGAATAGAGACTGGTTGAAACATCAGACCCAGCCAGCTCAACATCTTCAGAGGTTACACCAGTGAAATCCCCAAACCAGACAGTATTGCTGTGTACTGGAAATTTCTGGCACTACTGAACATTGATAGCTTCATGCTCTCAATTCCAGATCATATTCACTCATTAATTATAGATGGGGGTTTATAGTGGATTGTAACCCCCAAAACTTCCTTGGGTTGGCTAAAAACTATTGATGATTCTAATTATTGAGGTATTGGAACAGTGTTACTAGAATCTGAGGAACAGTTCTCTCTGCTGAAAAGACAAAGGGACCTTTTCAGTGAGTAAATTTACAGACTGGGAATATAAAAGACACACAAATGCTGAAGTTAAAGTCTTCCTCTTGAGCTTCTATAACATTTCTATTGTCAATATTCTGATCAGTTAGTCATCCTCAGTAACACACAGTGCAGTCAGTGAGCACACAGATTTGGACAATAAACATTAAAAATGCTTGTCAGGTACTAGTAGAGGATGATATACGGCAGTTGAAATCCATCAATAGCTCTGGGCTAGAAGGGAGTGGAAGCAGACTGACCCTTCTGGTGTGTTCTACACTCACAAAGCAGCAGCTGTCCTGCCTTCAAGCAGAACCTTTCACATGTTGTCAGGCGTTACATCAGTAGCTGAAAGAAGCTTTGGTGTAAGCATATGCAGACGAAAAAAAAATAACCCAGACCAAATTTGGGAGGAAAAAACATGAGGAGACAGTGACTGTTTGAATTAATGTAATTTGTTTTGTATGTGTAGAAGTCAAAAGAGTCAGAGTGTAACCTCACCCCTTGGAGAGTCAAGCTGGAAGGCAGAGTAGCAGTGCCAGCTCTGGAGAGTCAAGGCAGCAAGAAAAAGAGAAAGAAAAAGGAGCAGCAGCAGTACAGGAAGCAATATATTGGAAATGGAAGAGAACTGGAAAAGAGCCAAAACCACAAACATGGGGAAAAAACAAAAGAAGAGCCAAGAGAAAGATGATCAACAGGTAAAATCTTGTCACCTTATGGAATGATAGATGATAAAAAAATGACTTAATTTCTCATTCATTAGTCCTTCTGTCCCTGGAGATGTGTGCTAGTCTTGGACATGCAGATCCGTAGGACACACAAACCCATCAAGACATGGATGTGTTCCGACTGGATGTGACCAGGGGACACATAGCCAGTGCATGGGGACACCCAGGAAACACACAACCCTCTGGCATCAGTCCAGCATTTACTGATGAAGGCAGGGACACAGTGGTGTAACAGTGCTGGTTGAGTGGGTGGTCTCAGGAATGCTGGCTCAGCAGGCACAGGGTGCTGGGATGAGCTCACCAGGGTATGGTCCCCAAAGGGGTGTGTATATGGGGGGGATGGCAGCAGGTTGGGATGTAGCATGGGATTCTAGGCATGGGTTTTTGGGGTCCCTGGGGTTGAGGTCACCCTGACGCTGGGGCCCCTGAGTTGGAATCAACATCCTTGGAGAAGCTCCTGTGTCACCTTGTGTCTCCCCTGGTTGCCTTCAGTCTCTCCCAGTCACTCCAGGACCATCCCATAGCGGCTTTTTAATGCCATACACTGTCTCTTCTTGTGGACAGGGAGGACAGGAACCGTTCCTGTCCAGAGACAGCGAGAGCTGGAGCACCTTGATCTAATTTCCAGCTTCTAGGTGCTGGTTTCACAGTCTTTGCTGTGTCCTCTCATGTGCTGCCTGAACACGACAGGATGGGACTGGAGCCACGACAAGGCTGCAGGAACACCCCCAGACTCAGACTAACCTTGTTATTCCAGGTTTGCCCTCTGGAGCAGGCGCTGAGTCCCAAGAGACAGAGTGCTGGTGCAGGAAATCTGGGTTGAGTGCAGATCTTTATGGAAGATACTGTGGGACTGAGAAATCCAGAAGTTGAAGAAAATTTACAGGGGAGCTCCAGGAAGACACGAAGACAGGGCTCGGCAGGAAGTCCTGTGTGGCACCGCTGCAGGAACAGGGTGTGCAGCAAGAAGTACTGAGGAGTGTGGGACAATAAAATTGCTTTGATTTCTGCGGAGAGTTGGAGCATGCAAGAAAGAATGGATCCAAAAACAAGGCATTGCAACCACTGCAGTGGTGGTGCTTCGCCATGAGTGTCCTCCTCCATCTTGAAATGGTTCTGCCAGAATGGGATCGTCTTCCACAGAAGAATTCCATGGCCTGGCAGGAAAAGTGAGATGCTGAAGGTGGCCTCCAAAACCTGGGGAACACTTATTTCATCAATTACGTCCTGCAGCGCCTGACGTATAGCATGTTCTTGGCCAACCACCTGCTGTCATATGAGCACAGGCAGTCCTGTGAGTCCTTCCTGCCCCACCTTTTACATCTCTTGGGCAGCTCAGAAGGATGGAAAACCAATAGTGACTTTAGGAACAGCTCCTGATTTTCCCCCTGGAAAGCCTTCAGAGCAGGCTCAGTGTAGCGCAGGGAACGGGTTGGCTTGCTGTCACGTGCCACATTCCGACTCCCAGGGAAGAGAATTTCTTGCTTCCTGTGGCTCCTGAAGTGCATCTGAAAGTCCTGCCTGGAATTTTATGCACCTGTCACCTAAACATGGGATCATTTGACAATTTTCTTCTGTGAAAGTTTTTGTTAACTACACGTATTTCACCAACACACTTCTTTATAGCACGGCCGGGTCTTCAAGAAAGTTGTCCAATGGCTTCAGGGTCTAGTCTCATGTGTGACTTCTGAAAATCCCTTTTCTTGCCTGAAAACAAAATGGTTGCAACTTTAGTTTGCCCTGAGTTTTCTCTTAAAAAAAACCACAACCCCCCAAAGCCCCCACCCCAATACAAATACTTTTCTTATCTTCTATACTTTTAAGTATTTTAAAGGTCAGTTATTAATACACTCTTTGTGTTTTCAAGCAGGAAAGTTAATTCTCAACTTGTTACATTAAACACTTGCTGGGGGTTGCAGTGAAATAAAAGGCATGTACATCTTCCATCAAAAGTGAGTTTTTGTAAGTGATCTAATGATCCTGAGGAAAAATTTGCAGTAAAAACCTTATTTGAAAACTTAGGCTTTTCATTAAATTCTCTGCAATTTAGCAGAATTTCATGGTGACAGTCTCAGTTCATTGAATTTGCTTTTCTGCCAGTTCATTTGAGGAAAACAGTCCTAGCACTCCATTCCAAATTGCTGCAGTTACTATCAAGAAGAGTAAGTATAACTCAAACTAATGTCACTCATTCAGAAATGTCAAATGTCACCTATCCTTATCTCTGATCTTAGCAAGATTTTCTTTGAAGTATTTCCTGATTAATTATGGCAGATTTTTAGAATTCTTCCACAGTAGGGAATCATGTATTAGATCTGTTTCATGGCACCTCATCTTCTGTTCCTGGAAGCAGATAAAAACTGGAGACAAATGTTTGTGCCAGATGAGCTGTTTAGTGGACTTTTACTGGTCTTCAATCCAATAAGTCTTTTATCCTTTTTACAAAAAGTGCTAAGAAGTATCAGTGATAGCCAGAGAAAAAAGAGGAAACCAGGGTTCCAGTTTTGCACACTATGTCCCCCTCACACCACCCCCATCTCAAAACTTTTTGGTTGTTACATACCCATTTTTTTGCCTAGCTGTTGCCAATGAACTAGAAGGTTCCCAAGCCTTGCACCTGTGCAGTGTACTTTACATTTTAGTCCAAACCTCTGTTAGTAATTATGAGTAAGAACATCACATCCCAACATAGTTAATTTGCTCCAGCCTTTTGATCAAAGCTTTTGTTACCAAAAAGGAATTCTTGTGTACACACCATTTTTTTCGCCTTCAAGATGCTACAGCTGTACTTTATAATTAATTCATGTACTCATTCTTTCTTAAACATTTTGGTGTCTGGCAGCATCCCATTTCCATCACGGGTCACAGTGAAACCAAAAATGATCAAAGAATTAACTACTTTTTGAAATCATCTTACTCATATATCCAGTACCAGATCTGGCCTCCACAGTAAACGCAGTCTCCAGAGAGCCCTCTTGTGTCCAAGCTGGACACTGCTGATGGAGACCTGCACTGCCCTGCGATGCTGCCTTGTTACAGGGGTTTGTTATAAAGGTGGACTTTGCCACATAAGCACTAAGGCTGAGTTGAAGTTCTGACCTCTTCGTTTGGCAGGTTGAAGGAGACTTCTCGTGCAAAGCATCCAGGTCTTCGTAAAGCGGGATCTAAGGAATCCAGTCTGCTGATGGTTCTGATTACCACAACCTCTCTGCAGGCTAAGCCACCTATTAGTGCCAGAAGTGTTCCTACAACAGAGGTAACAGAAAAATACGATTTTCGCTGGTTTAGTAAATTTTCTTCACTTCCACATAATCTTCTCCACTGATCCTTCAAAAAGGACAATCTTTTAATGATGAGATGCTGATTTGCAAAAGACTCGTTTTAAGACATTAAATACAGTTAAGGTAACGCAGACCTTGGGCTGATTTCAAGCTTAGTGAATTGTTTTCAATTCTCATTTAAAAATTATCTCAAGTTCACTAGCACTGAATTACTAGTTTTCAGGTTAAATGAAGGTGTCTCACACCAAGTTAAATAGGTTAAGTCTTCTTTTCACAAAGATCAAGCACCTTCTACATAGATACAAGACATGTCCTACCTATGAACCTGGTCTTGTTTGCTGGCGCATATGTGGGCAAGAGCATTGACCTCATCAAGGAAAATAACTCAAGGTCACATCTGGTAGGCCTACAATGAAAACAGGAATATTGACATCAGGAACACAGCACTATTTGAATGAGAAAATACATGAAAAACATTATGGTTGCAAGAGCACTGGAACCGGTTAGTTTGGGTTTTTTTTGAGGAGGGTGGTGGTGCTTTGCAAGATTTTCTTGTTTGCTTTACTAATATTTCCCAATACATCCCAAGATTTCAAGCCCCCAAAAACTCCGCTGGAAAAGGAAACACTGGCAATCCCATTTCAGTGGAAAGACCTGACAAAACATGAAAAATAATTTCTTCTTGACCACAGAAAACTAGTTACAACTCAGACAGAACACGTGGCACATTTCAACCTTACCTGCTCAAATAATAAATGAAACTGTCATTCATATTCTCCTACCCATTCACTCAGGCAATGGACACCATTTCTCATAAAAAAGATTACTCTCCCATCACCCTGGCTGCATTCATTACCAAGTGCACAAGCTACCAGTGTCCTTCCAGTCCCTGGTGTACCATAGAATAGGAAATCTCTGCAATAAAAAAAAAAAATCACGTAAGAAAAAAACATAATGGAAAAGTGCCTATTGTAACGCCCATCCAAGAAAACACACAGCTCTGCTCTTCTCAGCAAAACACTGCGTGGATAAGACAGTGGTAACAGCTAAAGTGTGAGAAAAGTCAAAAGTGTTCCTACACAATTCAACAAGGCAGCAAATGAAATTAATGAAGAGGATAATGTGTATGTACAAAACATTGAGAAAAGATAGTAGCATCCCAGAAGGACACTTGCAAAAGCTATGACAAACCAACAGGTGTGTTTACAACACAGTGGAGCCAAACAAACTTCCAGTGCAGAATCTGAGACCAGGATGACTTCGAAATCACCGGTTCTGCATATTCATTCTTCTTTTCACAAAAGGCAAGATTTGAGAGTAAAGCATTTAGTTCCCCCTTAAAAAGCTTTAAATTACTGGGTTGGGTCTCCCTTTGTGGGTGATAAGGAAGAAGTAATCTAAATCTGCAAAGGTATTCTGCATTTCTACATTTCCATCACCTAGAAAAGCCAATACGCTGCTGCTTCAGAATGAGTTTCAGTCAATAAAGAAGCAAAAGACATAAAGATTTTCTTTTCATTGTTTGTAATACTCTTTAAAGTTACTGAAAGCAAAGCATTTGAAGTCCTATTTCAATATACCATGACTGAATTTTGCTGACCAAGAATATATAAAATTAATAATTAAATCTCTAATAAGTTCATTTTGTAACACATAACTCAGCTGTTTAAGAAGTGGACAGATTCTTATTTTAGCCCAAGCACAACAAATGCTGCAAGGTTCTAGTTGCAAGTCCTATCAATTGTAAAACTGATACTTGAGCATTTGAAAAAAAAAAGTTTGTGGGAGAGACAAGTGGACTTCCATGAAACAAACTACAGTTGACTACCAGTAGGTAATTCAATGTACATGGAACTCTAAAGGAAAAAATCTCCAACTCCAGTTTTTAAAGGCAAGACACCTTTAAAGGATAATCTCACCTCACAGTAAATCTCTGCACCTACATATATGCTGGTTTCTATCAATTTTTTAAATATTACTTTTTAATTTTTTAAAACTACTTTTTACTACTGCTAAAAGCCCCCCATCAACAGTGCTGAAAATTATGGAGCATTTTTATATGTTAAAGGAAGCTGCAACCTCAGTAAGGTTCCATCAGAAATTCGATGTCAGCACAAAGGAAAGGTTCACAGCAATTTTCAAATCGCTTGAGAGAAACCTGTATGCCAAGGGAGTTGTAGACAGTCCATTACTGGAAGCTTTCATAAATAGTGCAAATGTCTCACTGACATGATGGAGTAAAAATACTTACTGAAACATGTATTTGCATTGGCTTGACACCAGACAGATTTGCTTCAATTTTCATGTTATCCTTGTGAAGATTTGAAGTGAAAATGCAAGCCCTGAAACAGCTGTGTGTAAACAGTGTCCATTCAAAAATCATGAGGCAATTCAGGAAGCACAGTATAAGACATGTGTTGCAGCATATCACTGCTATTTCATATTTTATGAAAAAGATATTTCCTCCACCCTTAAAGCATAGCTCTGGGGTAACCGTGACAGTAAGATTATAATTAAAGAGCAAAAATAACCATTACTTTAGACTACACTATGCTTTGGAAGAAGTTTTTTTCAGCTAAATTAAAATTACAATTAAATAATCACTCTATGTGAAATAGTAAAATAAATTAGTGTCTACATCTTCCAGTAGAACACCCCATGATCTTCCATCCTTTGCCTTCTATGCATCTTCTCTGTAAAGCCAGGTTTTTGCAAAATTGCTTCTGCAGTACTAAGATACAAAGTTGACATTTAAAAGCAAAGATAGATAAATACAAAACCCCTCATTGAAACTGGCACACATGATCAGTGTGACATTTTGATATAGTGAACACAAAGCAAGAATCACTGGCATTTAGCCAAATTTTTCAACACTACTTAAAAATTAGGTCAAATGTATAATTTTTTGTAGAGAGACTTAGGAACAAGTGTTTGAGGATTTGCAAACATAGACCATTTTCAGGTTTATTTTCCCCTCTTGCTGAAAAGAGTAAAAAAAATCCCATTTAGTAGGAAAAAAAGAATTCTGAAGATAGAGAAAGATAACAGAAAAATATTACGGCAGGCTTTCATAGCACTAAAGTTGCTTTGCATGATAACATTAAGTCATTTTTAGTTCCCAGCCTTCCTCAGACAACAGGTTACTTATTCTTCTCTTAACCGGAGTTAAGGTCTCGTGCTGATTTTCCATGACTATATATGGTACAAAAAGCATCTCACTGCTGTTAGTTACACTTTGCAGACCTTTCAGAAAACAATGTCAATTTGGGCTTTATGAAGAGAATTAAAACACAGACACACAGGCAGAAACACTAGGACTGCTTCACTTTGCCTGTATCCAACTTTCTACTGCATCTTAACTCGACCAGGAGTTACAAAATTCTTTGTAAGCATGAAAGAAAATTTAATTAACCATGAAGCTGCTTCTGATGCCAAGAAAATTGATTTAGAGGACAAGTAAAAATCTACAGAAGGTCACAACATGAAGTGATCATTTTGGTTCACAAGAACCAGCCCAGCCCATACATAAAAGATGCTCTAGTGTGAAGACCTCTCTGCAACTGGCAATCCCAAACTGAAGACACTGGTGGCCAATTTAAATATTGGCTGTGCCCAAATTCTTTACACATGAAGCATCTGCCAAATACACCCTCCTGCACACACTCTCAGATTTGTGGCTTAAACAGCCACAAGCACCTGTTTCCAAAAAACTCATGTTAAACAGCTTGGCCCACACTTTATGTAAATCACTACATTAAGAATATATGACAGCTCAGGCTGACTGGATGGATTTGAGGGAGAAATGGAAGACCAGGCTGTCATGCTGTAGGGTGCTCAGACCTCCATGTCCTGCTCCCTATCTTGTGTCCCTCTTCCACAGCGGGAGAAACCCAGCTCAGTGATGTGGTTCTCGTCTATCTGTGTCCCTGTCTGAGCTGGGATAGAAAATTCAGTTCAAAGTCAGAAAGTTCAGCGGGTTCATGATTACTACTGGAAAGCCCCACTACCTATTTTTAATTCCCAGAAAAGCCAACCGCATTATTGCTCAATAATGTGAAATTTGAAAAATGAAACTGCCATACTACATGTAAGTGAAATTTTCTTTAAAAAAAAAGGCCCACTGGGCCATTTTCCAGCGCAGACTTTGGCATCAGAGCAATACCATAGAAGTTAATGGTGCTCTACCGTCTTACCCGTCCTTGCTCCACAGCTCTTCAGAACCTCCCCAGCAACCCTTCCCCTCTGGTAGCATGCATCAACGGCTGGAAATCCTAGAGGATCAGGTTAGCTGCCGAGCAGCCAGCTAGATTTGGAAAATACTGCTCTGGATAACTTGATATGCAGACACAAAAAATTTTAACACAGGAGATAGAAGTGCCTCCTTGTGTTGACAGTGTTTATGGTGGGAGCCCTTCTGGCAGACCTGCCACAGTTTCTACAGGCTGACCAGCAACTCTTCAGACTGAAACATATTACTAATTTCCTTCCGTGTGCTGTATAGAGAGAGGTAGTTAAAAACATGCCCATCCTGAATTACCTCTGGGCGAGTGTACTTAGAGCCACGGGCGCGAGCACAAACCCGGAATCGTCCACAATGGAAACGTTCTGTCTCTTAAAAAACCCCATGAGGTAGGTCTCGCGCCTGGAATATCCCTCTTCCACGAGGTGCCACTCGTGGGTTGGGATCAGCCGAGCCGCCCCCGGTTCTCCCTCCCCACTCAGGGCGGCTCTCTGGGCAGCTCGGGGCTGGAGCGGTATTCCTTCCCGCCCAAGATGGCGGCGGCCCCGCCCCGCCGGGCGGTGTCCCGGAGCCCGTCCCCCGGCGCGGGGTGTATGACCGTGGCCGTGCGGGGAGCGGGGCAGGCGGCGGCCGGAGCGGGGTGTACCGGGTGAGCAGCGCCGTCCGGCCGTGTTCTGAGCGGCCAGGGTTCGGCCCGGGTTGGGGCCGGCCGGGGAGTGAGAGGGAAACTTTCCTCGCAGAGTCCTTCTCCGCCGGGGCTCCGGCCGCTTTCCCGCGGCCATGTTGGGAGCCAGGGGCTGCCCGGCGGGGGGAAGCAGCTCCCCGGCGGGAGGCGGCGCTGGGCTCCGCTGTCCCGCCGCGGAGCTGGGGCAGCGCCGCGTCCCGCCGGCAGGGGGGGAGGCGGCGGAGCGGGAAGGACCTGGGGAAGGAAGCGACGGCGGGCGCTGGCTTGTCCCAGGGTAGTGAGGGAGTTGGGGGGCCTCGGAAACGAGTTCGTCTTCGGGAAGGGGGAGAAACAACGGCGGCGGTCCCGCGGCGTTACGTAAGTGCCCGAAACTCCTTGACTCGTGACTCCGCCGAGGCGCCGTGAGGCGGCGGGACGGGACGGGATAGGCGGGCGGAGGGCGCTTCCTGCCCCGGCGGGCTGGCGGGGCCGCGCTTCCCTCGACCCTTCGCTCGCCCTGTGAAACTCCGTGTCGTTCTCGGAGCGAGTCGCCCGAAAAGTGTTGACGCTGTGGTGAAAAACCAGCGGAACCGCGAGTCGTGCGGCTGCGAGCATAAGGTGCTATTTTTTTTTTCTGTTAAATTCGCCTATTTTGAAGGGAATGTAAGTGGTCTGCCAGAGATACATATGGTTCATAAGTTGTTTTCTGAAAGTAGCTCTAGAAAAGACAGGCGCATGTTTTTCCTCTTGCCTCATTCGAAATACTTATGTTCATAGGCACCGATGTTTATAAATGGCAAAACTGCTCATCACGGCAAGAAAGCGATGGGTGAGTCTGCTGAGCAGCACGTCCTGGCATAGGCTTTGTCCCTGCTAAGGGAAATAGCTGTAACTCGAGTTCTGACATGAAGCATCAGTACAATAATTGTTGATAACCAAAAGGACTTGTTATATCCTTAACCAGAGATCAAGGATTGTCTTTTGGCTGAATTGATGCGAATGGTTCCAGAAGCATCGTTAAGTTCTAATTCAGGCTGTCCTTAGGCTGTGATAGGAGTTACTGAAAGGGCTGATGCTTGTTTGAGAAACACTGTATCTGAAGCTTCGATGTGCCTAACAGCTTAAGGTCAGATGAGGTTAATACAGTAGGCAAAGTGACTCTAAAACCAGACCCACAACACAGGAATCTGATTCAGAACTGAGACTGCAAATTCCTCTTTCTCTCCTGAAATAAGGAGAACTTAAATATTCAGATCTTAAGTTCTGGTACTTGTATATTGAATTATTTTAGAGATGCCTGTCTGAAAGAAGGGAAGTATTTAAAGACAGCAGTGTAATCGGTGCTGAGATCCTGCAGATTAGTTGCTTTGTGTGCAGTCATCAGCATGCAGAATGGAATCGGTTCTTTAGCTCAGAAGGCAGTGCTCTTGCTTTTAGCCTCTAATCTAAATACTGTTGACTAATCCCAGTGGGTAACAGGAATCCCAGTGTTGTTAAATGTCTTTTATATCAGCTCAGTTTCTTAAATAATACTTTCCCAAGAGTTTTAGTGCCACCAGTTTTGTTGAAAACAACAGTGAAAGTGAAGTGTTGTGAGCCTGAGTCCCAAATTCTTGCTTCTGAATGCAAATCGGCTGTGTGCCTTTTGGAGTGCCTGAATTTTGTTCTACATAGAAGCCCACATAGAGGAAGTCCCTTAAATGCTAAATGAGAACTGGTGTATAATAATTTTAAGCTGGAGAAGCCGGTTCAGTTTCCTCGGTTGTATTATGTAGAAAGAGAGTAGTATCTTTTCACCTAGAAGCAAATTTTCATTAGATGCAGTGATGAAATCATTCTTCAGCTAGACTTCTGTTCTGTTTCCCTTAAATCAAGGGCTGAGCTTTAACTGTAGTAATTAGACATGTGCCCGGAGTGGCAGAAGGATCTATCCACAGTATCATAAAGCGCTTTAGTATACAGAAATTATCACTGGCAAAATGTTTGCGATATTCAAAAGGTGTAGTGGGTTTTAAGTTTCACTGTTGTGGTTAGTGGATGCAGGATGGTTTCAGAGCAGTAAAGAGATGGAACTGCAGTTTCAGGTGAGGCGTGATATGACAGAGCATTGCCAAAAGCCCCATGAGAACAATTACGACAGAGTACAAACACTGGTTTCATACACATACAGCATTTTTAGTGGCTTGTCTTCACCAAAGAGGGCTAGAGGTGTTTAAGTAAAAGCTTAGGGTCAAGGCATGGCACGTAGATAAGGCAGAGTTGAAGTTTTTAGTGCTTGCAGATCTGATTTTCTGAAAATGTCTGTTAGATAAAATGTTGTAAGTGGTGTCCAAACAAACAAATGGCATGCCAGTTTTTGTTCCTAAAGTGCACTTATTAACGAGTGATGTCAAATAAGGAAATCCCAGTATTAACAACTGACACGATTCTTACATGATGGTAGGTAAGGAATTTAAATTCTTGATTTTTTATTAGGAAATGAAACCTTATTCTGTACTACCTCAAATCGTAAAGGTACGTTTGTGACTTATTTCAAGCTGTCTTAATGTTCAAGCTTACTTTTCCATTTAATTTTTGTATTTTTTTTAAGTTACAGATCATGCTTGTATATGTATATTTTACTACATTCATGAATTAATTCAGTAGTTGGATGAAAGTGTGATAATCTGGAGATTGTTGGAGATTGTTCCGAAAGAGAATACATACAGGCAAATAGAGACTTCTGAAATAGAAACATGTATTTAAAACTTTCTCCCTAATGCAGCAAGTGTCTTGCTGTTGTAGGATAACTTTTGTCTTCACAGTTCAGTGGAGGACTTGTTTTTATAGTTGAGGGGGGTGAAAAATTACTCTGTAGATAGGTGTGGTAGAATATGCTTACTAAAGATTATTTTATTGTTGCCGTGAACTGTAAGATGTGATGACAGCTGTGTTAGTAAGCAAGAGTCCTGCAAATTCAGGGCCGCATAAGTAGTCCTGTTGAAATAAATGAGTCTGTGCACATGAGAAGTGGCTTGATTGAGAGTTGTAGGACAAAGATTCTCCTTTTATGAAAATAAATATTATTATGCAGAAGCCTTATTGAGTAGAAGAGTACTGCATGTTTTTCAGCCTGCCACTCTACTGCTACACAGTCAAAAATGCACTCATGTTGACTTTAGTTGCATAAATAGGTAAGAGTACTGCTTCTTTGGACATAATGTTTTGATTTTTTTTTGTTTGTTTGGCTTTTTTTTTGCTTATTAGTGATGGTAAATAATTTAAGGATTTAGAAAATGAAGTGGAAGGGAATGACTTTCTGTTTTTTCTCTTTGCATCATTATATTTTATAGTAAAACAGTGTTAAGCATACTGTGTATGTAATATAGCAGGATTTTGGCATTTTGTGAGACTGTAAAAGAAGAAAAAAAACCAGTTGAAAGTTAAGGATTTCAAATACAGGAATGTTCTTGCTGCATCACCCTGCCCTCCAACCCCCAGTGTAATGGGGGATGTAAGAATGTGGGTGAATGTAGTAAGACGACATGCAAGCAGTTAGTTACTGTGTTGAGAGGCAATCTCTTGAGAAATTTTACTGATTCAAACAGGCAGGGGGAGGGGGAGGGGAGCTGCTAAATAGTGGTGTATATGATCTTGTTATCAGCAACTTTAGCTTTCTTTAAATGCTTCTTGTGCCTCCAACATATTGTCAAGAGGTAACTGTTTTCCTTTTAAGTACTTAGTATGCCTTCTGAAAGAGGGAAAATGACAGCGTGTTCTTTGACATTTGCATTTCTAAAGTGTACACATAATTTGCTAACCAAATTAACAGTGTACCATACACGCAGCCATTTGGGTTGTCAGCGTCTTCTTTGTGCAGGTTAACTTCAGTGCAAACCTTTGTTCAGTTTTCCAGTTGTCCTCTAGACAGGCTGTACTCCAATTGCTTTGCACATAACTAAAATGAATCAAACACATTTGACAAGCAGTGAAAGGAAAAAAGGCCAGTGAATGCACTTCCCAGGAAGGCCACCACCTATAGTAAGCTGCTGTGATTAAGGGGTTCTTTCAGGAAATGACTCCTTATTTTTATGCTTCTCCTTCTGTTTTAAATTTCTCCTGACTTAGGTGTCAATATTTGGTAATGTAAAACTTCTGAGGGTGATTTTCAGTGTACTTCTGTTCTGAAAGCTGTGTGTGACAGTGATTATTTCCCCCTCCACACTTCTCTCTGATCTAGGTTAACAGCGTCGAGGCAAATAAACTGCCCTTTTAATGCACAGGTTATGTTTAAAAAGTTGATTACATTGAAGATTGACAAATTTTATTTATGGTATCATTGTTAAAGCTTTCCTTTTGGCTTTTATCAATAGCTGTCAGATGTCGGTTTTCTAGACCTTCACCATTCACCCATGTGTCACCAGGTAGCAGCATTTGACATAAAGGTCTTGTGTCCCTTGCTCAGAAGGAGAATTCAACCCTTGGCTTATTGGCTTATGTGTTTTTAAATAGTGCTGAATAAATATAGTTTAAACATTGCTGGGGATCAGCAGTGGCAGGTCCATGATTGCAGCACTTCAGTGTTGTCAAGCTTCCTGAAAATCACATGTGGTTTAATTCCAAGCCCTAAGCTGTATTTTGGCTTCCTGCGCCCCTGGGGTCTCCTGATGCCAGCCCTGCACATGGTTACTGGGGCGTGAGCCATTTTTGGTGCCAATTTGGGCAACTTCTTTCAGCACTTTTAAATAGAAGGAAAAGGATTCCCTGCAACCAGTCATATTTGTCCTTAGTCTGTTCTTGCTGGTGAACTAATGGTAGAAGTTACTGGGAACTTTTTTTTTTATTAAGGAGTGAAGAATTTGAATAAGTTTGTATGTCTGTATATTCTGTTTTTCCTACTATAATACTGAAAATGTGCTCCAGCAGTGTTTTGTCTGATCCTGTTAGGTAGTGATCATCTGCCTGGCCTCCTGAAAGTATTCCTGCAGTATTATTAGGGTTTCCTCTTAAAGTAGAAATTTCTTAGCTTAGGTGAGTCCGGGAGCAGGAGAAAGTTGAGGTGATTGCACCTGGTCAGAGAAGAGAAGGTTGAGTGTTGTTACTTGGCTTGTGTCTTGTTTAGTTTTGTGGAAATGCTTAAAATTACTGAGCTGGTAAAAGAAACCTCTTTATTGTGCAGCTTCTTTTCCTATAACAGGATTCAAAGAACATAGGCACGTGAAAAAAATTCATATAATAAAAATGAAATAGCAATGATGTCGTTATGTTGCTGTGCTTGTAAATTGTGAAACTCCATGGGAAAACTTTGCTCTGTTTTAAAACATGGCTTGCTAAAAGTGAAAGTCCTTTTGTGTTGTAGTACTTTGTAGAAAATTAATGGCTCTTGTCGGGCTCTGACTACTTGGTAACTCTCTCTAGTTTGGTCATGCTGTAAATTATTACCTGTCATCTAGTCCTTGTTAGACTGTTAGTGAAGTCAGTAAGTTCTCTCATAATGGTAATAAAAGTGAACTGAAGAAAACTTTAAACAGAAAGCTTTTTTTTTTTTAAACACTCTTGTTTAAGTACTTGTGCATAATAAAAAGACATAAGCCAGTGAACAGGCTGGTGTGTCACAGGTTTGTGTTTGTGGAAAAAAAAAGGAAAAATAAATTCTGTTAACTTGATGAAGCTCTTTGGAACATGTAGCTGTTCTGGTAGCTCTCAGATGCTAAAACAAGCAGGTGCCCTGATATCCAGGAGGTGCTGTTTTTAATATATACTTGTGTCTTAGAGATGCATATAGAGATCTTTCTGTAAATGTACTTGTCAGTTAAAGTTGCTGTAAGAAGCATGCTGAAAAATACAATTTATTTCAGTTACTGGAAACCAAATTTTTTGCATTGACTGAGAGACAGTCTGGATAGCCATTAGCAAGTTGCCTCCACGTGTACTGTAATAATCCATAACAACAACAAACCACAACAGCCAATCTGGTTTTGGAAAATTGCTTGCAAGATGGATTTGGCAATAGTTCTTGTAGAACAGCTGCATCTGGATCTGTTTTTTTCTATACTAATGATGCTGTGTCCCCTCCCCAAAAGGATTTAAATAGGTCTTTTTTGAAATTTAAAATGTTGATGCAGTGGGTTCTCTTTGTTGTGCTGGGTTGACAAAGCTTAAGCAGGATCTAGCTTGCTCTGAAATTGGTCAGGTCCTTTTGACTGAGTCTTTTTTTCTTTCATGTCCCTCACTCAGTGTCCACTTAATGTTAAGTGTGTGTATCTGTCAAGTAATTTTCTAGCCCAGATGTCCAGAAGCGTGCCCCGGTGCTGCCGAAGTGGCTATCACCAGTTAAGCTGTCCCTTGAAAAGCAGTGTATCGGATGGGAGGGGCACACCTGGCGCCTGTCCAGGCAGCCTGGAAGGGAGGGGTGAGTCGCTGCTGCCGATCTGGAGAGTGATGTTTGCTGCGAGAGGCTCTCCCAACAGCTAAACAGTTGGGTGTAGGAAAACATTAAACTGTAAACAAAAATACGTTCCAGTGTTTGGTATCGTTACCCGGTCAAGTGGTCTTTTAGGCACCGGCCCAGCAGATGGGGTTTGTGTCTCCTGGAGCTTCTTGAGATGGAGCAGGACTCCAGGTTGCTGTCCTCCGCCCTTGACTCTTCAGGTATATTTTGAAGGTGTTGATCTGTTGTCTGTGTTTCTTCTGATGTCTTTTATCTACTCAGAACTGTGGAAAACTTCAGAAGGAACTTGAGCTTTTTTGGACTTCAGATATGTGGAAGTTAGTTTTGGAACCATATTCTGGTGTATGTCCCCAGTGCTTTGGTTAAGATGAAAGATGCAATTTGCTAGCACCAGAAGTTAAGCTAAACCACTGCTAGTGCTCCTAAATATATGCAAATGGCAAGTCAAAATACTAGGTTTTTTTCCCATGACAGCAAAGATTTGATCTGAATACTGGGCTTTTTAGTCAGTTGTTTATTAATTAATTTTAAAGGGCACACGTGTGTTACGTAGTTTATTAGTTTGGTTACTTTTTAAATAATTCCTTTAATTCTAGCCATTCCACATGCTCATGCTGGCAACCTCCTCTTTCACATCTTGAACAGTGTTAAGAATTTCCTCATCTAAATGTGGCAGCACCTCAGCTCTTGAAGTGCTGCTCAAAGCCGTGTAAGCCTGTGTAGGTGCTTGGGAAATACTCAGCTTATCGGCAAATGGGTAAGGACACAGAGAACTTAGTTTAGATAGTTGCTCTGTTTGCTCCAACACCTGACTATCAGGTGGGGGATGGAGAATTATGTGTTTCTTCCCAGCAGCAGCTCTGTCTTTATCATGCCAGAAGACAAAAACAATACCAGCTACCATGGTTTATTGTAAATAGAAGCCTGACAGTGGTAATAAGCAGTTGACTCCGTAAAAGGTTGGACCTCTTACAAGAATGTTCCTCCTGGACTTCTGTAGTGAGGTATCTTCTTCCCTAAGAGGCATTCAGGGATGACTTCCAGTGCAGCAGGGGACAGAGGGAAAATACAACTCTTCCAACTGGTCTAGGAGTGCATTGAGGCCTCCTGATCATGTACTTGCTTATGGTACAAACCCTTTAGTACTGCTTGTGTTTCCATCTTCCATATTTTCTGTTGGTGCCAAGGAGAAGATAGTGGAAGCAGCTTTGGACTCAGCAATTCTGGATTTCTGTGTCTCTTTGATGGGTGCCACATGTTTCTTGCTTGGAGCAAGGGTGCTGCCATTCCTGCACATGGCGTTATGGCCAGGGTGGTTTCTCTCATCCTTCATGCAGGGCAGGTTTAAAACAGACCAAACATGTCTGGTGGGACAGCCCTCTTCTGCATGCCTTTATTTTCTTTGTGTCTCCTCTGTGATTACTTAGCATTATAACTCTTTTGGATGTGGGAGTTGGCCTTTCTGTTTACAAGCAGCTTAAGTTGGCGTTCTATTTCCAGCTGAGGTTTATGGTGTTAAATACCAAACCTTGTCAGAAGCTGATGTGCAGAACTTAAATGGTTTTGCCTGCATACGGCAGCTCAAGGAGTGTGTCAGCTGTTCAGCAGAGTAGCCTGGATAGTAAAACAGCATTGCTCTGCTCTCGCTGTGCTAATACATATGCTGCTTGGCAAAATAAAGTCTTTTGCTAAAAATAGCTTTCTGTACCCAGATGAGCCTCTGAATGGGTTGTGGAATATAAGGTCATACATCTTGAAGGATCTACCTAGAAGTGATCTCCAACCTGAAGATAGATTTGGCCTTTCTAGGCAATCCTAACTAATTTGGATAATGGCTATTGCAAACTTGAAGAGCAATGCACTTGCCGTGCAGGTTTGATAATAAAGTGAGTTTTTCTGTTGTTGTTATACATTTAGAATTATTTACATTATATGAGCAATTCTTACACAACTGGTCAACTAAAGTGAAAGAGCTGTCCTTGCTTGTAAGCTGGAAATTAGATTATACAAAAATTAACTGTAATTTATAGAAAGAATTACTAAACTGTAAGATGCCAGCCACTTAAAATAAGCATTTCTGCACTGTACTTTCAAGAAGAGTTTTAGTGGGATTTGACTTGTGACAGTCATGTGCAGCAGTTAAAAACAAAACAGTTCATTATAGTTCATGTGCGCTATCATATGGTTCATTATAGTAATTATAGCTTTATGATGACATCCAACTAGACAAATGCATGGATTTGCTTTTGTGATGTAGTTGGACATGATTAGATGCTGGACTGAGAAATAAACTGAATGTTTCTAAAGTTTTGTCAAGGCAGAGTATTCACAGGTTGCACAGTATGAAGTAATGTGGTTGCTGATAACATATTTCCGGCATGGCTTCTGTGGTCAGTGCCACAACACTGGCCAGCAGGTTGAGACAAATGAAGGGTTAAGACTTCTGGGTCATACTGGATGTACCAGTGAGGGGGTGAGTTAGCTAATCTGTATTTCCCCACACTGGAGCCATTGCTCCACAGGCTTGCACAATGCAGGAGGATGTGTCTTCATGGGGGGAATAAAAAAAAAGTGTTTATGTAGAAAATCGTGAAAACCATGAGAATCATAAAATGAGACTTGGTAGAGATCCACAGTAACACCCACTTTCCTGCCAGTGTGCTACTGATTGCTGCTTAGACTGTTTCTTTATAGTATTTAGATGAAAAGGTTGCAAGCATCTTTGCATCTGTAATCTGAAGCAGCCTTGGTGTTGCCATCATCTTTTCTAGTGTTTTATCTTGCAGCTTGTGTGACTTTATTACATGCCAGTATTTATTAAGGGCTAGGAAAATGGTTTGAAGATTGAACAGCTTACGTTGCCATAAGGAGAAGGTTGTTTGGGCTTTTTTTTGTCTGTAAATCAAGTCAAAGTTTCTGTCCCGCTATCAGTATCTCTCTGAATGCTGCAGCCATTAACCAGGTTAGTTAAAAGTGATTGTCTGGATAAAGACTATGCTGAAGTTCAGAAGTATCTTATTGCCTCATTTCCTGCTGTGATCTCTACCTTGATACAGTCTCTTTAATATCTCCGCTCTTCTTTTTTTTTCAGCATTGCGATGAAGCTTTTTGTTGTACTCGATACATCTTTGGTGTATTATCAGGGTTATCCTCTATATCTTTACCAGGTGGTTATGATAGCAATAGCAAGACAGTTTGTTAAATACAAGTTTGGGGAATACTTTTTTGAAGAGAATCATTAAGAGAACTGCTTGTTAGAAGGCTGTATTTCTCTTTAAGTGACAGCTGTTGTCTTATGTTTTAAATAGCATCCAGCTAGTTCTAGCACAGGACAGGCATATAGTTGTTCCTGTCGTGTCAGCTTTTAGCAGTGATAAAGACCTTTAGAAAACATTTGTCATACCCTTATCTCTTATCAACATAATATTTCTGTGCGTGAAATTTTTTTTTGTGGGTAGTAACTTTATGCTTAAATTGGTCTTTTCACTATTTAATAAAAAGCAAATGGTCAATAATGCAAATATATAATTAATACTAAAAAAGCTATCAGTTAATTGTTACAGATGTATTTAAGTAACTGTAGACAATCAAATGAAATACTAATGGATTAAAAAATGTGTTGATGGATACTTAACACTTAATTTTTCTCAGTATTTTATTTTACATGCTGAATGATAGAAATAAAGTTTAATTAAATGCCTCTTGCAGATATTTCTATATTATATTTAATCCAGCCGTTGTTACTGACACTACCAGTCAAGGACCATAAAAATGGCTTATGCATGAACGCTTGGATTCTGATTACAGCTGATGAGATCTAAATCCACAGAAAGTGTAATTTTGCCAACCAGGACGAGTGATGGCATCATCCTTCTCTGGATGTACTGAAGGATGCAGGGTAGGAGGTGTAACTAGTGAGGCCAAAGTAAGATTTAAAACATGCTGATTTGTCTTCTCACTTGTATTGTGCTGTCCACGTTTTTAGTTCAGCAATTTTCCACACAAACTATTTTCAGAGCATTAAACATGGATAAGTTTCTTTAAACAGGTTGCACTTCAGAAATTTTACACTTGTGTTTTACTTGGCAGTGGTGCAAAATGTCAGATGTTGCTCTTAAGAGCAATATATATAATATTTATAGAGGTTAGCATACTGTATTACAGTACTGAGATGTCTTTATAGCTGGCAGCTTGTCCACAAAAAGTAGTGATATTACTGTTTCAGAGAGAGCTTTAAGTGAGGGATGTATGAGGGTTCTGGGTGACTTAAGTGTTGGTGTTTATGCAACTGTAATTCAAATTAGTGTGTCTTCCTTACGTAGGCAAAGTGCAAGAGGAAAACTGTGTGAGTCTGATGTGATAATATATAACAATTATTTGAAACCTGTTACTAAAAAACTCCCACGTAACTAAATGATTGATTCTGCCTGATGAACTCTTTTTAGGGAGAGTGTGGTATTTTCCTCTGTAGATCCAAATAATGAGTCATCTTACAAACTAGTCATTTAATGCACATTAAATATCTGGTCTGTAGATAGTTATTGTGCGTCTTTGGTTTATAATTTCCTTGTTTCTGTCTGGCAAAAAATTTTTTTGATCTTCCATACCTATCATATGTTTACTTTGTGTGATTTAAGTATAAGGAAGCAAAATGAATTTCTGTTTGAATTTTCTGTTTTGTTCAGAGCCTTCAAGTTGTAAGGTCAAACATAATAAAACCTTTAACTTTTGCCTGCTATTAAGTGACTTTAACTAGAAACTTTTATGAAGCATGTATGTTACCTTTAGGTAAGAAGGGAAATGGGTTAATTTGAATGTATGTGGTGTAACATAACTGCTGACATTGTATGTGCGGGTGTGAGAACAAGGGCGCTCTATGACAACTAGATAATTATTTAGAAGTTAATTGGGTGGCAAGGTATAATCTGCTTTGATTTAGATCTGCTGTTTCTATCTTTTCTGTCTTTATTCCTTTTATACTCCTGCATTTCTGAATCTTTCCTATTCTCTACATTTGCTTCAGTGTACCCATATCTAGATCTCATTTCATCCATTCTGATGGTGTGGTCAGATTCTATGGTTAGTGACACTTTTTTATTGGACTTATGTTACGGAATCAGGCTTTTAAACATCCAGGATCTGCTGCAGCCTTAGGACTGGATGGGCCTCTTTGCAATCAGTTCTGAGCTCTTGCTCTTTTTGCAGCAGCTTAAATATGCTTTTTTTTCTTTAAAGCTGTCACCTTAACTGTGAATATTCCTAGTAATGCATAAGCTGCCTGCATCCTGATACCATGACTCTGAGAAATACAGACTGCCTGGTTTGTATTAATGCAATGTGTTAAATGTAGTTGTTAACAGCCTAATAGCTAATTGTAAAGATGATGATAGATGAACTGACAATTATAACAAGCCCAGTAATATTTTTCTCCCTTGAAGGAGTGTTGAAGAAAAATAATGCTAAAAATTAGATGCTTATTAATTAACATTTGTTTACAAGGACTGTACACTGGACTTGATTTGTTCTTGCCCAATCCAGAAGTAATGGTACACTGCCAGTTCTGCTGTTTTGCTGAAGAAACTTCGGAATTTGGGTTATGTCCCTCTGCTGCACACCCCTTGTGCCTGTCGTGCAGCCTGAAAGGAGTGGTGGTTGTGATGGTAGTATGCACTGAGCTGGGGTGAGGAAATGTTTTTGTGCTGAGCTCTATGCAGTCTGCATCACTGTGCTGTAACAGCTTTTTTATCTCATTTCTCCCCTCCAGCACCTTTGTTATTTATGGTTCTGCTGTATGGTGCTAATGCTAACTGCTACAGTGCTAATTTTGTAGTAGAAAAGTTTTCTGTCAGTATTGAATTGGGTGTAACTATGTCAGTCATGGTTGCATTCTTTTTGGTTGACTCCTTATATCTGTTCTCAGCTGCAGCAATTCTGTGCAGTTTAGTCTGGCCACTATCACAAGCAGAGCTAGCATATAAAATAAACGTTCTCCTATTTGAAATAAGACCTGTAGAAGCATTGAGTCCTCGGAAATCATTGTTTTGGTCTCCAGCATACAGTTGCAGAAAGAAACAATTATGTGGAAAGTGACTTATCAGTGCACAGCAACCCTAATAGAATTATTTTCCTGCTGCAGTAGTTTGGAATGTTAATAACTATAGTAAATGTGTGACTTCCTCAACATGGACTGTGTTTTAGGTAAGTGGATAACTTGTTAGTTCTTCAAAAATTTCAGTGATGTCTATGTTTGATCGCATTGGAGATGGTTGTTCTCACCAACAGGATACAAGTGTAAAACTGGACTGAAATAGGGGAGCAAGAAGATCTCGATATCTTGATAACAGAATTGTTTAGTCACAAGAAGCTCCTAGAGAAATAAAGTGGAAATAACTTAAGTGTCAAAGACAGTTCTGTATCTTGTAGAAGAGTTGGGGCTTTCTGTGTCATGAAATATTTTATCACCTTTAAATAGCATATTTCATCATGGAAATGAAAGCATTTTTCCAGCATTTTCATCATGAAAGGTACTTACTAAGACTGTGTGTGTGAGAGGGACAAACTGAAGGTATTGCAGCATTTTGAGAGTTGGGATTTATTTATTTGGAAAGGCTGCTCAACCCTGCTTATTATGTAGCTCCATGTAGCTACTTTCCTTACAAAGTGATCTGTTTGTGTTCTTATGGTTTGTTTTGGGGGTCTTTTGTAATGTTTTGAGTAGCAGCTAGTACTGTGCTGCTGTCTGGACACAGCAAATGGATTTGATGTCTGTGAGGACCATCAGTCTGTCACAAATGGAGTTCCCCTTGCATAAGGGCCTCAGGACTTTTAGGAATTTGTGTGCTAGAAGTGTGAAATTAGTCAAATATGATAAAAGTTTAATAATGTGTTTGAGGTTTTTGATTTCACAGCATCCATAAACTGAGACTGTGTATAAGATACTCTCCCCTTACGTGAAGCTGTCTAACCTTTGATTTCAAAGCCTGTGGTTCTGGTCTATTCCTCACTTGCTGGGGGAAGGATTTGGGCATGTTTTCAGCAATTTGCCATCATTCAGGAGTCACTTTGTTTGATCAGGTTTTGAGATCCTGCATCTTCAGGGCAGTAATCCAGTATCTGCTTCTTATGGTGTCCAACAGCAGAAACTTCAGAAGAAAGTTTAGCTGGAAGAGAGGAGGATATTGCCACCCAGTTCCAGGGTATGATGATCTGCTATCTCGTACAATAGATCTGAATATGCTTTAAGACAAGATTGTAAGTTTTAAAGACTGGGTATTGATAACTTTGCTTTTGGACTGTGACATCTTGAGGTTAAAAGTTTCTTTGCATGTGCAGACAATATTTTAATTTAAATCTCCTTGGTCAGTGTGCTCATGAGAGGAAAAGATGCACTTCTCGTGCACCTGTGAGTTAGGGATGTCTTCTCTTGTATTTCTGGTCTATTTTAGTCATGTTCCATGATTACTTGTAATCAGGGTGTATTTCAGGTAGTTTCCCATCCATTTCTGAACTTACTTCCTTTCTGAGAAAAGGCTGGTGAAGGAGAATGAGCATTAGAGTGCATAGGATTTCAGACAGATTTTTAATTTTTAGTTCTTTAAAAACTCATGAGAAAAATACCTGAGTGCTTATTCTAAAAAGTATAATCTGTTAGTGTGGAAAAACACAATTAATGCCTTGGAAAGGTGGAATTGGCATCAGGAGTTTCTGGCATTTACAGCTGTGAGGCTGGCAGGTGAGATTGTTATCCATTATAGAAAAAAGTTTCAATCTAGAGGAGATGTGATTTATCTTGTCTTTCTTAATAGTCCTTAACTTTCCCAGGATTCTTGCTTAAGGTCCAGTTAGTGATCATTTTCACAACAAACTCAAAATACAGTCTTCAGCTCAAGTTCTGGAGTCATATGTCTTGGTTTCAAGTCATGATGATTACTGAATGACCCTGGTTAGAGTTGTTTTCTCTTAGATTGTCCTAGAGAACAGTTAATTAAAACCTTTAGCTTTTTCTCCCCTTGTTTTCTTCTCCCAGTGACTTGTATTTTGAAAGCTTTTGCAGTGGCGTTGAACCGAGTTTGCAGGTTATTGGCAAGGAGTGCAGAGTGGCTGAATTGGAGCTGTGGAGCAGTGACTGCTTCCTACAGGTGGCTGTGACATCACACCAAGAGCTTGCTTCACTGAAACCCGTCTGTATGGTTGTGTTTGTGGGGGTGGGGATACTGTTGCCCCCTGCGGACTACCAAAAGAATTTAACTTGCTGTAATTTGTAGACAATTTGTATAAAAGTGTAAATTCATAAGTAGTGCATATTGATTTGTACCTGCAGAAAAGTGTATTTTCTGGGCTGTGCCCTTTGCTTTCTGATGTCCTTTCCCACTTCAGGAGGAACGTGGGATTACTAAGTAACTTTAGACTGATCCTGTGACTGAGGCCTTGCTTTCAAAGTTTGAAGGGCTGTTGGTTCAGTGATGATGCTTGAAAAGGCTGTTTATTTCTCGTATATTGTCAGATGGGAGCGGTTATTTGGCAGGTGATGGCAATTAAGCGTCATTCCAGATCCTGGGCTTCAGCAGTCAGGCACCTGAATTTGATTTTGGAGCCTAGGACAACAGCAAGTACACGTAAAAAAGCTCCTAGTTTCTTTTCCATTCACTTCTTACTGCTTTTTACTTGGCAGTTTGTGTTTTGTCTTCACCTTCTGCAGATCAGAACAGCTGCGGATTTGGTAATCCTCCTTTGTAATTCTCCTAACCATAAACTAGTTAACACAATACTCATGTATTGTAACTAATGCTGTGAGGCATGTAAAGAAAATTCAAAAACAGTGCTGATAAATAACTTCTAGAGATTCTTCTGTCTTGAGTGTCAGACTTTGACGCAAGATAATGTGTGCAGAACTTAAAAAAGGTAGTTATATCTGTGCAAGCTCACTTGTCAAACTACTCTAGTGTGAAACTAATTACACTTTCAAAGCAGTAACTTACTATAATAATACTTAACATTGGGCATGTGGATTTGTGTAATCAAAGGTAACATACTTACTTAGATGAGGCCTGATGAGAGGTTTCATCCCTATTTTGTAAGGAAGTATCTGTGCTTTGATTCATAGGAGGAAGATTGCCTGGATCAGGTTATAGCAGAGCAATAGAGTCTGAGCAGCATCAAGTCTGAGCCTTGTTTCAGCCCAGTTTCGTCTTGGTTGTAGGCTAATGCTGTATTGATGGCAGGCAGTGTAGATTAAAGTAGGTAATGTAGAGGACTTCCCAACCTGGGATTGTGTCGCGAAGCGCAGGTAGAAGGCACTGGAGTAATTGCTGCTCTGCTCTTCTTCGCTGTTCGAAGCCGTGGCTGTCCAAAGGGTGTTGTGAGCATCAGCCCTGTGGGAGGCATGGGGGAGTGTCTTCTGTGTGCTGAGAAAAAGTCTGTCCATAGTTCTTGCCTTTGCCAGACATCTTGCTGTTGCATCAAGCACAACAGTTCAGGTTCATGGCTGTGCTCATGAGGGGTTTGAGGGGAGCAGATCTGGGTTGGACTGGCAAGATTTTCCTTTGCCAGACTTCTGCCTGGGAAACTCTAGGGCAAAAGAGGCTAGAGAGTGGTTTGCCAAGGTATGAATCACTGTAATGACTTCTTAATTTTAGTTCCCCGTTGGATGCCTTAGGTGTCTCACACTAAGAAGAAAAAAATCTTATTTGCTACTTGGGGAACAGCAAGGTGGGGCTTTAGTCTGTAATTGGAGCATATAGTTCATTAGCACTTCCTGAAATATAAAGTTGTCTTTTTTAAATTTTGAGCTGCTGCAGGTTACTTAGTCTTTCTCAGGAGCAATTGTGAGCTGTGTGGCTTGTCCTCTATGCAGGTGTGCCAGTGTAGGTCGCCTGAGTGTGATGCATGCAGATGTGGTTTGTGTAGGTGAGGAGGGAGGAACCGTGGGACTCCTGCAAAATGAAGGCAGCAGCAAGCAGGTGATGAGCCACCAGCCATGACTCACTCCCTCTTCCTGGCTCAAAAGTGTGCCATGAAAGCAGACGCAGTGGGGGTGCAAGCTGTGGCCTGTACAAAATGTTTCCAGCAGGTAGATTCATGGTTTTGGCCCATGACTTGAAGTTGACACACTGGAAAAAAAAGCAATAGTAAGCTAGCTCGAGGAGTGTGGTTTCTGATAGGAACATCAATTATATAATTTGTTTGTTGTGTTAAAACTAATGTGGGTCTCCAGGCTGCTAACTTAAGTTGATGTTTTGCAGCATTAGAATTTGAAATGATGAATGATACTTTCTGTTGCTATCTGGAGTAGGTGCAGGAGGGATATACAGAGAAATATGAGTATTAAACCAGGATGCAGTAGCCTTACTAGAGAGGAACTAGTTTGTTGCTGGAGGCTCTCAAAAGCAGTGCTGTAGGTGCTGTCTGTGTGATAAAGATAGCTGTCAGCTGCATAGAACATTTTTGCTTTTGGAAAAAAGACTAATCAGTTGCTAAAAATTCTTAGGTGTTAATACTTGATTTAAATCTAGCCCAAGTCAATGCCTCTCAGCCAGCAGGTCCTGTTAGATATTTTAAGAAATGCGGGGTTGGTACCTTCCTTGGGGAAAGCTGCTTGCTGTTGAATCAGTCCTGTTCTCATAACAAACTTTTTTTTTTTTCTAATTTTAGGATAGTTGTGAAAGATGGTGGATCGCTTGGCAAACAGTGAGGCAAATACTAGAAGAATAAGTATAGTGGAAAACTGCTTTGGAGCAGCTGGTCAACCCCTGACTATTCCTGGCCGTGTTCTGATTGGAGAGGGAGTACTAACAAAACTGTGTAGGAAGAAGCCCAAAGCAAGGCAGTTCTTCCTGTTCAATGACATTCTTGTTTATGGTAACATTGTCATCCAGAAGAAGAAATACAATAAACAGCACATAATCCCACTGGAAAACGTCACTATTGATTCCATCCAGGATGAGGGAGACTTACGGAATGGGTGGCTTATCAAGACGCCAACAAAGTCTTTTGCAGTTTATGCTGCCACTGCTACAGAGAAGTCTGAGTGGATGAACCACATAAATAAGTGTGTTTCTGATTTGCTTTCCAAAAGTGGGAAGACTCCTAGCAATGAACACGCAGCTGTGTGGGTACCGGACTCGGAAGCCACTGTGTGCATGCGCTGTCAGAAAGCCAAGTTTACACCCGTCAATCGCCGTCACCACTGTCGCAAGTGCGGCTTTGTTGTGTGCGGGCCTTGCTCAGAAAAGAGGTTTCTGCTCCCGAGCCAGTCTTCCAAGCCAGTGAGAATCTGCGACTTCTGCTATGATCTTCTTTCTACCGGGGAGATGACTGCTTGTCAGTCCTCTAGGTCAGACTCCTACAGCCAGTCACCTAAGTCATCTTTAAATGATGTATCTGATGATGATGATGATGAAGACAGTAGCGATTAAGGACCAAATGTTTTTCCATGTGTTGCAAGTTGTGTTTCAAACCATATGGAGCTGCTTTTGGGGAAGTCTGTAGTGAGGTTCCTCAGAAAAATCCTGTTCCAGCCATGAAATATGCCTGAATATCTTCAACTGCGATGTGCCTCAATCTATGAATTCTCTAGACGGTAGTTGGTTTTTTTCTCCTCTGCACGGATAGACTGGTGCAAATGTTATCAGAATGTTTTCCAACTTCATTTACTTGAGTTGTGTCTAGGTTAGACTTTTGTGGAAGATTGGAGGATGAAATGTACTTTCTTAATTTAACAACCCATACTTTCTAATGTTTCGTATTGATACATTATGTGGGGTTTTTTCGGATCTAGGGTGGAAGACTGTGAGCATGCATGGGATGGTGATGTTTTCGTTAATCCTGTAGACTATCTTATTTTTCTAGACATGGTATATCATAAGTTGCAAGGTCATCTAATGTACAAACCTAAATGTCACGAAACTTGGAAACTCTTGTTTTGCTGTTACTTATGACTTTCTATGCCAAGCAGTGCCTTGTACCAATTGTGCTGATTCAGGAACAAAAAAACCTATTTTATGTCTGTATTTGCCTACATGCTGGTATCTGGGAGATTGTTGGTGCTATTGAAAATAACTGCTGTGTTCGAAGTGGAGCTTTGACAAGGTCATAACTGCACCCCGTGGTGGGTGATGGAGACCCAAATGGCACGTCCTCACCTGTGCAGGCAGACCCGAAGACTCTGCAGATTCCCACAGGCGTCAGCAGGGTTCTCCTTGCAGAAGCTGTGTTGTGGGTTGGGATCTTGAGATGAGAAGCTTAGGGAGATTCTTCACGGGGATTTATATACTTTATTTTCAGAACAGTTTCTAAGTTTAAAATTTGGCAAATACATACTGAAATTTTAGGTGGGTGATACAGCATTTGGGTGTGCTAGCCTGTATATTTTTGGAAATAATTCCCAAAAATATCACAATTTTTTTTTTTCTTAAGACATTGGTGAGATTATTGGGTTTTTTCTTCCCCCCAGGAGTGTTATTGGCTTGTTTAAAAATAACCTCATATTTTGAATGAGCCTGCAAGTATCCTTATAAAACTGGCTTTCCTTTTTACACAGCTGACCTCAGGATAAATGTGAGATGCAAGTTATTTCATTCTAAATGTATACCCAGGACCAAGAAAGATGTATTTAAGGACTATCATGAAATCGTCAGTGCAGAAAATGTCTGTATCATAGTGTTCATTTTAATTTCTTGAATACGGAAGTGTCATGTTCCCATATAAATGCAAAAGTTACACTTGCAAAGACATGTTAAACCCCCCAATGTGTTTCTGTATTTTTATAACTATAACCTCAATTTTGAAGCAGAAAAACGTCTTTGAAATAGTTGTATGAATATAGTAGCAACTGACTTTATACAAAAAATGTTAAACTTTTGTATCTCTAAATGACAATTTCTGCACTGTTTGCCTTGGTTGGCAATAATTGGGTTAAATATTTATTGAATAAACAATCAATGCTGGATGTTGCACTAGTCTCCCATTCTGTATGCTGAAAGTGTCAGTCATATTTTTTAATAAAAATTAGCAGGGTACTTCAGAGTCGTATTCCTCCATGAGATTTCTGGTAGCTAAAGATGCACTTAGCGTCTATAGAGAGGCACTCTACATTCAAACTTTGCAAGACATTGCTTCAGGTGAAAATTGCATCAGTATTTTTAGCTTAGACAATTTCTAAAAATAAGGCTTTCTTTAGAAGCACTGAGGAGTATTTGTTCTACTTGGAAATAAATACAGAAAAAGGAAAAACACTTTCTGACACAGATTTGGGACCAGGAAGATTCTGTAAAATTGCCAGATTGTATATATTGAAAGACTAGCTGAAATAAGTAGTTGCATATACTTTTTCCTTGAAAGATGAGGGAGGGTTGACCTGCAGCAGGGAAAATGGGCTGTTCTAAGAAGGCACTTTGAGTTAATAGTGCTTACTTTTTGTACCTCTTGGTATTTTTATTTCAGGAGTGGAGACTTGCTAGCTTCAGTTTTTCTATAGAATCAAAGTACAAACCTCCCTCGTACATACCTTCAAATGACTAACAATCGTTTGCTTCCTCATACAATTGTTTCCTCTTTCTTAAGCTGTCAAATATTAACTTGTCTTATTAAAGAGTTCATCTCCTTGTGTACTTTCCCCCGGTTTCCATATGTTTTGCTTTTCAGCACCTTTTGGTGGTGGGAAAGGGGTTGCTGAGAGTTAGATCACATCCTGTATTTTGCGAATGTACTTGTACCTACTTGATACATCTTTTTATCTGTGAATGAAACTTGCACTGTGCTGCACTGACCCCTGAAGCTGTAACCAAACCAATGCGTGCGTGTGGAATTTTTCATCTGAAATTGTATACGGTCCAAGCTTTTTAAAAAAGCAGTAAAAAAGTGTTTTATGGAAATATTTGTATTCCTCAGTGATATTTGTTTAAAACTTTACAAAATGGACTGAACATTGACTTCTCTTGTAGTTAAAGCTTTCTGAAAGGGCTCATTTCATACTTTGTAATCTTGTTCTGTCAAATTATTTTATTTACAAATACATGGTATAGCTTCAAGCCTGTGTTTAATTTTCTTTAACTGTGGGCCTTCAAAGGTGAGAGAAAACAGGGCAGCTGGTTTTTATATTGACAAGTAGTTTAGCAGCAGGTTTATTCACTCTCAGGAGATACCAATAAACGGGGAGCATAAACCTACAGAAGGAGTTTTAAGACTAATTTTGAAATAAATGTGGTTATGGATTTAGAAGCCGCTTATGCATTTAAGGAATGGTTTAAAAGAAGTATGACCAAGCATCTTGCAAAGTTTGCCTTTTGTTGGACTGGTGTTGTTTGCTGGAACTGACAGTTCCAGTCACTGGAAGAGGCTGGAGGGCCCTGCATTTGGGGTGGCCCAGCTCCAGTGCTACAGGTCTCTGCTCTTGGTCGTGTCAGACCACCCCTGGGCACAAGACTTCTTGGGGTATCAAAGAGGAACTTGGTCCTTTTCCCAAAACTTCTGCATTCTTAAGACTTAAAATAGTGATTAAATGGGGGCAGTCTCTGTATTTTGTGTACTTTTTGTTTGTGGTAGATTTAAACTGCTCTTTTTTTTTTTTTCCAAGTTCAGTGAAATAAAAGCAACAGTCTGCATGTCTCTTGCAAGGCTGTGCAGTCAGTTTCTGCTCTGTTGAAGATTCTGTATTGGAAAAATAAGTACATGTTTGCTTTAGCCGAGTTAACATTTTGCACACTCTTTACCAGTACTTCACAGTTCACTTGCTGGAAATATTGAAGGAAAGGGAGAAGTCTTTCTTTGGAAAATTTTAATTGAACACTACTAATTTTAGCTTTTGCACCTAAACTGCTATTAAGATAAATTCAGCTGTTTTGCTTTCAGATTTGATGCAGCTGAATTTGCTGAAACTGTAATCTGAGGGTCAAGCACTGCTGCTCAGTTGAAACAAAGTTTAACAAAATGGGCGACTGGATTAATGAGTGCTGAGTTTGCAGTGGGGCTTTGAAGGTCCTGTCTCTAACAGGCAGATTATGAAAATGACATGCAGAAACCTTGTATTTATGTGAGGCTTTCCCCCCGGGGGACACGCTTTAGCTAATCTCTTAATGCAAATGAAACGGTGGTTGTAGTTGCTAGTTAATGTTTGTGTGGAAGCAGATTATGGATTGTATTGTGATTTTTGTATTTTCCTGTAATCCCTGAACTGAGAGAAGAATGCCTGGTTCTGTTAGCAGATACAGTCAGAAAAGAGTCAGAGTACTGATGTCCCCCCTTTCCCCTCCAATAGCAAATTATTGTAGTAAATATTAGAAAGTCTTTTGGCTCTTTACTGCCTTTCATTTGATGAAATCTGAGCTACTTGTTTGTGCCTGCAGCCGGTCTCTTGCCAGCGCTGGCTCCCATGACTCATCGGATCTTTCCCGTCGCTCTCACTAGGAAGAATCTCTGCTCTGTTCCCTTGCCGTGATGGAGTTGGGAGCTGCTCGGGAGCACAGCACAGTGACCATGGGTCTGCTGTACAGTGATAGAGAGCTCTGCTGTACTGCATGGACTGAACATTTTCTTAAACTCATTCACGAATAAGAAATTTGAACCTCAGTCTTCAGAATAGAGATTAATTGCTATGTAAATTTCTAATTGTCTGTGAAATACTACATGTGCCCAGAGTAAAAATCAAAATGCTGCAACTGCACTTGGACATATTTAGGAGAAAAACTAACAGAGTAAATCAGTTGAGCTGACAGTGAAATAACATGCTAAGGAGCAGAAGGCATTTCATGGTCACTTAGTGCATCTAACTGGTTCAGCCTGCCTAAGTGAACGAATCTGTCCCTTGAGATGAAGTTTTACATTTATGAAACTCGCAGTTACTTGTACCTAGTATTTTTAAAAACTCTGTCTCAGGTTAATTTCTGCAAGCGTAGAAGGCTAACACAGAACAGCAACAGCAGCAGCAGCAAAGGCCAAGGTGATGCCAAGAGGCCTGAGTGCACTCACAGCCTCCTCCCCACCCCGTTCAGGGTCATTCTCAGTTACACAAAGGGTAACTGGATTAAATGGTAAGAACTTCTCTAAAAGAAACCTCCTTTACTAATCCTTTTAGACAAGATGATACCCCCAGACTAAATAAGTGTTCAGGCAGAAAACAAGAGCTGATTTTATTCAGATATTCTAAGGCATAATGCTAATGAGTTCAAGGGCTTAAATCTTTCAACAGTCAGGCCTTCAAGAGCAAGGTCTGGCCTTTCTTAGGTAGTCTCTTTTGCTGATGAAAAGTGGATGCAGTCAGCTCTATTACAGGTGTGAGTGTCTCGCTGCTGATTCATTTTAGCATCTGTCTGCTGAACTTACTGTTTAGGTTTTTCTCTCCAAAAGCTGTTGCCTTTATGCAAATGTAATCACAGGCTGCGTTGTAATAAGAGTTAGGGCTTGCTGGCTGTTTTATTTATAGAGCCTGGTGCTGCTGTTGAGCACTTCGAACCTCTGGGCTTGTATCAGGTTTGCATAACACATCAGCAGTCTCTGAGAAAAGTGTCCAGCAGCAAAGGAAGGGGAGGTGCTTGGTCTGATTGAAATAGCAGTCAGTTCCTTCTGGTACCTGTTTGCCCCACTCCAGGCTTGTGCTGTCTCCAGAATGACAACTCCAAAATGACTTGGGATATCTGCTTCCATCTGTAAAATGTATAGGTGATTTCCTTCCTTCCCCACCTGGCTTGCTGCATACTTGCTTTATCAGGGTATTACCCTAGAAGATAAATAACTGAGGGCTGAGTCTGCCTCTCCAGTGTGACCGGAATGATGTGAGCGCTCCTGTGGTGGTGTGGGATGTGTACACTGTGCTGGGAATGAGGAAGACAACAGAGCTAAGTGCTGCACTGAGAAAACAAACATTGTCTGTAAGGAAAGACCTGGCCTCTCAGCCTACTGAGAGCATGCAAAATGTTGTGGCGCTTACTGCCAGATGCAGAAGGAAAGGCAACCAGCTTCAGTGGGAACAGGCTTTGGAGGGCCTGTAGTCTGGAAGCTAAAGTTACTATTAAAAGTAAAAAAAAGTCTGTAATAGGTCTGTGAAAGTATTACTCATGTGTATCTGACCTGACAGTTATATATAATAACTTTTTGAACAGATGGGCTTAAAGGTTGGGAAGATCAACCTGGCTTTTAAACAAGAACGTTGTGTAACGTTCTTAACAGCTTTGAAACAACACCGTATGAGAGGAGGAGTGCATGAAAAAGTCTATTTTGAATATTACTCTCTTTGGCTTTTAGTAATGCATATAGTTTGTCTCACATGAGACAACTGGAAGGAGAGGAAAGTTATCTTCTACTGGGGTACTTCCTAGTTCACGTGATAAAAGGGTTTGTTACTTCCCTTGATGGAACTTAAATGTGGTAAGTCCAAGAAAGTCATCTTTCTGTAAATAAACTCATCTATCTGACTTGTTGCAGGGAATATTTAATACAATTCAAATGAGCACAGTGCAGTTCTGCTCATTCCTAAAACAAAGCAGTCTCCATGTGCTGCCTAGCAGTGGCTTCAGGTTTATAGGTGATGACAGAAGGTCTTGAGCAGCACACGAGTACAGGGTTAACATGGACCCTCCCTGTCACCCTTTTCCAAGGGACGGGAACAATTTGGGAAGGAAAAAGTTATTGCTCTTGCTGGTCAGCATGTAGAGATTAATCCTGGGAAGTTCAGTGTGTGATTCTTAGTGGCTGCAAATGCCTGAGGCTCCTTTGATGTAGGTTTGGAGACAAGTAACTTCCTCCCATGCTGTCCCAAAACCACACATGGGGAAGGAACATGCCTCATCTGAAGTGCCCTGTGCCTGTCTGCCCTGGAAGGGGGTGCCCAGCACTGTTGGGTGCTCTACAGCAGCTCTTCAAAAATGCTGTGAACTCTTGCTGCCCAGCTGTGCCCCTGCAGTCCTCACCTGAGTGGGCTGGGTAACTCAGAGCTGGTTAGGGGGTGCAGGGAGGATCACCCCAGGGTGCAGATGGGTTTGGTAAAGTTTGCAGTTGTTAGTGGAGTGAGTGCAGAGACTGCAATCTGCTTACAGCACAAGCGTCAGCATGTCTTGTGCCTGTCACTTGGCTCTGTCGGGTGGGTGGGGCTCAGCAACAAATACCTGGCACCAGAGCTGCTGGCTGAGAAGCTTTATCTGCAGTTTCTGTCTTGGATCTGGTGTTCTTTGTTGGTGCCTATGTTAAGAGGCTATTTTGGTTGTCAGAAGAGCGTCAGGCATGCAGGCAGTTGTCCCGCTTGTGCAAGCGTCAGTGCTGCTGTACAGGTGACTAATGCCAGGGGCCACCTTCTGCCCCTGCCGCATTTCCGGCTTGTGCTGTTCACCACAGCACACAGTGGCAACCTATGTTGGGTTAAAAGGGAGCTTGTTGGTCTGCAGGATAAATACAAGACAATTGCTGGCAGGAGCAAGGGACCAACAGTGCCATGCAAGGTCCCTTCTGCTCCTCTGTCTTTTGTGCTGTCAGCCCAGTGATGTGAGGCCAGGACTGATGTGACTCCTTGGCTGAAGAAAAATCTGTGACCTATTCTCTTGGTTTTGTTGTACATGTGTAAACTGGGAGGAGAAGGAAAACGGTGTCTGTCTGCTGCTTCCTGTTTGAAGTCATGGGATGGCTGAGGCTGGTAGGACCTCTGGAGGTTGTCTGAACCAACCCCCTGCTCAAGCAGGGCCACCTAGAGCTGGTTGCCCAGGAATGTGTCCAGGTGGCTTTTTAATATCCCCAAGGACAGAGACGACACCATCTCTCTGGGCAACGTATTCCAGTGCTCAGTCGCCCTCACAGTGAATAAATGTCTCCTGACATTGAGAGGAAACCTTCTGTGTTTCCGGGTGTGCCCATTGCCTCTGGTCCTGTCACGGGGCACCACTGGAAAGAGCCTGTCTCCCTCCTCATTGTACCCTCCTTTCAGGTATTTATACACATAGATAAGGTTCTCCTTGAGCCTACTCTTCTCCAGGCTGAACTTTTCCAGCTCGCTCAGCCTTTCTTCATAGGAGAGATGCTCCAGTCCCTTCATGATCCTTGTGGCTCTTCTTTGCATTCTCTCCAGTGTATCCATGTCTCTTTTCTACTCAAGAGCCTGCAGCTGGACCCAGGACTGGATTCAGGTGCCAAGTAGAGGGGAGGAATCACCTCCCTCTGTTTGCTGGCAATTTTTTCCCTCATGCAGCTGAAGATAGTGTTTGCTGCCTTTGCTGCAAGGGCATATTTTGCCTCATATAAATTGGATCGTAAAGTGCTGGGCACATCTATAAGCTTCTGATAACTTGATTTTTTAATTCAGTTTTGCTGGTCCCACTTGTGTAGTTGTGTTCCTTCTTCCCCCCTCTGCCCCCCCCCAAAGTTACATTTTTATGTGTTGAAAGAGGAAGGAAGAGATTTTAAAAGTTGCTGGTATTTTCTTTATTTGTACTCAGGTTTTTCACACAAGGTTGTTTACCCTGTTGCCATCCCTTTGCTCTGCCATGCATTCTCATTCATGCCATGTTTCTTTCTAGGTGGGAGAACTATTACCCAACATCATAAATACTTCTTTGTTTTCTAGCAGAAGAGCTGACACTGTTTTGATTTTGATTTGGCCTTCCCAGCATAGTGTGAGGATTTTATTTTCTCCAGCCAGGAGTTCCCATGCCAAAAATCTTGGCTGTGTTTGGGATGGTTACGTCCCAGATGATGCATGGCCGCTGCCACACCTGTGGGCCTGCCTATGACTAAAATAGCACATCTGTGGGTGTTGGTTGCATGACAGCCTGTGGCAGTGGGAAGAGAAGACTTCCCTCACCTCCGTGTGTTTGTCCTCAATGCCCAAAACAGCTTAGTGCAGGCAGAAGTGTGGTAGCTGCTGCACTTCCAGCCATCCAGAGAGTGGGGAGAGGATGTGGTGCTCAGAGCATGAAACCACCGAGCAAAGTGGGTTGGGCATTTGCCTTGGTGTTGAACACTCGTGCCTGGCCTGGAGAAGAAGCGTGTCCTGGTGCAGGCGTCACCCAGCTTGCGGGCAGGGAGGCTGGGGAGCAGGGACAGGGAGGTGGGGAGCCGGGAGCGGTGCTTCTCCGCCTCTGCGAGGCAACACCCCGGCTGTTACAGAAACAGCCCCGCATCCCTGCTGAGATAAGGGCTCCTTTGTTGCTTCACTTCCTAGGAATGCCTAAACCTGCCTCTCTAACAAGTTTGGAAGAAAAAAGGGCAGATAAAGGAGAAGAGGAATATGAGTCACAGAGAAACAACTGGTTCAGGGCAATTCAAGAGAAGCTCCGGGCAGGGTTTGGAGACTGCTGTGCTGTTTTCCTCTTGCCTTGCTTTCTCTGCTGTGTGCAGTTTTTTCTCCTGTTCGATCGGAGATTTGGTAATCAAGCCTGACCTCACATTTCCCACAGAAGCAGGACTCTCAGCTATCTCAAGGGGAGGGAGGACAGTGCTGAGGGTCTGGGTGGAAATCCATCTCACCTATAGCATGCTTGTGCACTGGGAGCACCCTTAACACTGCTGTGGCTCCAGGAAGGTTGCACCAGACTCCTCTTTGCCCCAGTCCTCCACTGTACAAAGTGCATGACCCATACAATGTTGCTGTCTGGACGTTAAGAGCTGTATTTTGTGTGTATTGGGATGTGGGGAGGAGGCAGTGGGTACCTGTTAGAAGTCAAGCAACCAGGGCTGTCTTTTTGCATGGAAAAGTCAAAGCAGAATTACAGGCAAGTTTTTCATGTAAGGGCAGGAGGCGAGCTGAACCAAGGTTAAATAATAAAGTAATGCTGCAGATCGGTTTTTCCCCTTACAATTTGTGTAACTGCTTGTGCTGGGAATTGCAGAGGCTGTGGTGGGAAGGAGAGGGTTTCCCATGCTGTGCCTGCCATGCAGCTAGCGGCTGCCAGGGCTTTTTTAGCAGGTGGGTGTAAGGGTGCAGCTTATGTTCTGCAAAGCTCTAACTGAACTAAATCCCTCTTGCGTCAGAGCCTGCCTGTCTCCAGACAGCATCTGCCTGGCTCAGCCGCCTGCTCAGCAGTGGCCGGGTCGAGCATGGGCCATTCCCAGTGATGTGACTGGGGTTCAGTGGAGCCCAATTCACACTGCAGTGTGCAATGCAGCCTTCAAGGAAGCTATTCAGGGCCTCCAGAAAGCTTCCCCCAAATCTTTAAGTCCCCTGCTCTGCTCAGATTCATTCATCTGTCAAAGATGCCATTGATCTCCCTTTCCCCTTGCACATGCTGTAGTTCCCTGTGCCTTTGCTTGGCACTGTCAATAACTGGAGCTGTGCTTGCTAGATTTCCAGTGCAGCTTGATTTAAGAGCAAGGTGGGGTAGTGGGGGCTGCAAGAGCTGCTCTGGTCAGCCCCTGTGAAGGGGGGAGCTCCCTGGCGATGGCACTATGGCCGTTTTCTGTCCTTTCCTGTGCTGAGGCAGGGGCTGAGCAGAGCTCCTGCTTCGATGCGCTCCACTGAGGGGAAGGCATGAAACTCCTTGTAACTGTGAGGGAGGGCAACCCTTCCAACCCAGGCAACAACCACAGATAAGGAAACACTTGAATCTGATATGAAGATGGAGGCTTCTTCCCAAGGAGCTCACAGTGGAGCACCTGCGAAAGAAAATCGGCTGCTCTTTTTCCTCTGCCTAGTGTGCTGTGGTGGCAAGCAGGAAAGGTATGGAGGGGAAGGGAATGGCAGCCAGTTTCTGCTGTTTGCTGATAAACTGAGGACAAAGAGGAAAACTTCAGCTTTTAGGTGTTGCCAGTTGTTTTTGCAGCACAGTTCTTAGTACAAGTAACAGTCAAAGCCCTTTTAGGGAACTGTTATCCTTGTGGGTCCAACAGCAAACTAATGTGAACATGGATGAACAATTCACCGGAAATCTTAGAGGTCTTTTACAACCTTAATGATTCCATGAAACTCATGAAAATGAGCTCCCACCTGATAAAATGCTTAGGGTAAGTGATTGTCAGCTGTTACCTGTCCCGTGGGGAAGTTGTTCGGTGACCTGGTGTTACCGGGGGAGATGCCAAGCTGTTAGTGAGACCCAGCTGTGGGCTGTGTTACTCCACCAGAGCCCAGATGCTGTGGTCACTAACACCTGGTGGGCAGCCAAGCCTCTGCTTAAGCAGCATGTGGTTACTTTTTGGTTTTTGTCTCTCAAGTTTCAACTCTTCACAGATGAGAAGCTTTAAGAAGTCATTCGTGTTTTGGATTTGCTGCTTGCAACAAAGAACTGCTCCAAACAGAGCAGCACTGCTCAGCCCCAAACACGTGCTGTTCACTGGTCTGGGTTTCTCACTCTTATAAGTGAAAGTTTCCATACCTGGAGAAAAGTCAAGTAACTTTCCAGCAGTCCCAAAGCACTTCGCAGAGTGTGCTGGGTATCGTTTTGCTCAGGATGGGGACAATCAATGAAGTTATGACTTGCTGAATGTCAGGCTGAGGTTGGACACAAAGCTGTCTGGCACGCAGATGTTTTACATGATGGGCTGTGTCCCCCCTTTGGTGAAATAGTGTCAGAAGTGGGAGAAGAAGAGTTTGCCTTCCCTTACCAAGAGCCACTGCCTTGCCCTGCAGAAGGGGCTCCCAGCAAACCTATGGTGGTTTGCAGAAACAGTTGGACATTGGCTTCTGGCTGGTCCTCAGGGTGACATCCTACCCTGGGGCTGGCACTTTTTGCAGGATCCACAACCTTTGCAGGATCCACAACCAGGAAAGAGGTTGTACCTCATAATCCTTCTTTCCTCCCTCTGTTTTAAGCCTGGGCTTTTCAGCCACGGTCTCCCTAGAGATTTTCTGTGGTCTGAGTCTGTATGAATGTGGCCCTTCCACTTGGTGGGGAAGGACAGGAGATGGCATCCACCTCCTCTCCTGGCCACAGACAAATAGTATATGGCAAATAGTATAATGGCCTGAAAGTACAAACCCTTTAAGCAAGAGACAGCTCAGGCAGCCCATGCTGCCATGCCGATGAGCTGGGTTGGAGGGCAGAACTAAAGAGCAAGTGCAGAAGAGAAGCCAGACCTCAGCAGGCATCTGGCTCTTTCCCAGCACATTACCATGGTATGTAGTGGTGCAGCTGCCTCGCCTGTTTTTTGTAAAGTACAAAACTGATAGCTGCTTATTTATCTCATGAGCTGAGGGAAGTGCTAAGAGAGCAATCTTTTCCCCTGCAGGCTGCATGTGTGGGTTTTTGCATTTAACAGGGAAAGAAGAAAGATTTAAAGATATTTGATCTGCAATCTAGCTCTGAGTTGGTTGAATATTTACTTTATTGTACATGCAGTTAGTTATTGAAAGTCTTATCATGGAAGCAAATCAGACAGGAGGCTCATGCTTCAAACCCAGGAGGCACCTGGACATGGAGAACGTCAGAGAGAGACCGTGCCACACGCAGAGAAACCTCCTCATTGCCATAAGCTCGCCTACGTTGGGCTTTCTGTGGTGCAAAGGGCAGATCAGGGTGCAGAGTCACCGTGTTCTCCGGGGCCTTTCTGCACTGAACCCTCCAGCCTGCGGGTACCGAGAGTGGCTGTGTGGTGCCAGAGCCCCTGTTTGCTGTGTGCAGCTGCTGCCACACAGGGCAAGAGAAATGCTGCATGTGTTTCTGAAATGCTGTAACTGTCCCACGGAGGAGCTTTACAGAAGTCCTGTAAACAGGCAGCTGTGTGAGCCAGGAGAGATGGGGTTCTGTTGTGGGGTTCCCTGATGCCTGCTGCAAGCTGGCTTCCTTTATCAGCCTATTCTGCTGTGAGGGTGATGGCAAGATTTTTATTTTTATTTACTATTTCTGTCTTCACAAGACTTCTGCAGGCTTCAGGGCTTCTACTTTTCTTTTTTATTATTATTATATTATGCTAAAATATGGTGGGCAGATTCAAAACCTGTTTAAGCATGTGCATGTGTAGAAGAGAAGGACTGCTTCCTCAGAAGACCTGGCTAAAGTCGTACTTCTGAGTCTTGCAACACAAACTCTGTAAGAAACCAAGAATGAGCAGAGCTCTTGGAGAAGGCAAGAATTTGGCTGGAAGCTATGCTTGGGGGGACTCCCAACAGCGCTGTGCATTCATTTTTGGGTACCAGTACAGGGCTGTTTTCCTGACACAGAGCAGGGCTGGGTGCCTCTCTGCAGGTGGGCAGGATGGTGCTGTATTTACCCAGGGTGAGGGCAGTGTGCTGCTTCAGCAATGCCTCCCAAAAAGCACTAGGGAATGAATGATGTGGTTGGTTATTAATTTTCTTCTCAACCAGATTCTGCCCCTCTCGTGTTTTGCTGTCATTTTTGGGGGGTTGGTAACACTACACGACATTCGTCTTCAGCAGAGAAGTCAGGATGGTTAATTTGCTCCAGCAGCCCTCAGAAGAGGAACCCTTTTGCTGGCTATTAGAATGGCAGCTGGCTGCAGAGGGCCATGAAAAAGGTGCTGCTGGCTCTTGATGTATTTGGTGTTTTACTAAAGCTGCACCTGCCCAGAGTAATATGAAGTACATCAAAATGTCAGGTTTCATTATGCAGTTAGTGGTTTGGGAGGAAAACTGAAACACAACCCTAAAGGCTCCAAATCTGAAGGAGAAGCCAAGTGGATTATATGTAAATTCTTTCTTTTTAAGCATTGTATTCTGACCTTTACATTCTTGAGAGTAGGCAACTCTGTGCAAAATGCTACACTGCTCCTGCTTTTTATTTTTACTTTGGCAGCTTTGGGGTGCACTTCCTGGTTAAGCCACCATATAGCTTAATGGCTTAGTGGCTTTGATGTGCTTTCCAAAGCCTTGGGTGCATCTCCACTCTCCACCCCTTGGTTCTCCCTGGAATTCCTCACCCTTGGCCTCCATGGCAAATAGTATAATGGCCTAAAAGTACAAACCCTTTAAGCAAGGCAGCCCCCTCTTCTTAATAAGTTATGAGGATCTTTCATTGCCAAAGCTCTGTCAGTGAAGAGCTGGGGCTAGCCTGGCCAAACCCAGCCTCTCCCTTCCAGGTGGCTGCTGGTGGTGTGATTGCTGCTGGAGGCACTGCCTGGGCCCTGGCCACCACGGGTCAGGTCTTGATATGGCCTTGACTGGGACCTCAAAACCCAAATCTCTTTCTTTTCTTGTAAGCTATTAGCTATTATTAACTGATGGGTTTAGCAGAAGCTTAGCATCTTTAGCCCTGAGGTACTTCCAAGCTCTTTTGCATACCCTAAGGGCATGTGCCCTCATCCTTGCCCTCACTGAGATAAACGCTTTCAAATTAGAGGGACTCACTGACAAACAAATTCCCTCCCTGCTCCTGTAAGCAGTTTCCAGTCGGTCACTGGATGAGTGCGTTCCCTTACAGGATTTGGGTGTGCTGGCAAAAGTGGGATGGAAATCTCAGCCCTGGCTTCCTCTCCCAGCCTTGCCATTTCTCTGGCTAACAAGGAAAGCCCCCTCCTCCGACATCCTGGCGTGAGTCAGCAGAGCCCACACAACCTTCATAAGCCAGATTTTAACTTAATTCCTGCCTTGCTGAGGGGGAGTAAGCACAGAGCTGTCAGTGTTCTGTGACCGGGGGATCCTCCCAACCTCTTGCAGCCCTTTTTCCTCAGCTTCCCCTTTGAAATCGACTCCTGGGTCTGGGTCAGAGTCCTCAGTGCTCCTGGGCCAGTCCTTGCTGCAGGTCTGGCCTCATGGGAACCCCAGAAGCACGGGGTGCCTGTGTGAGCCAGACCAGCTGTAAGCATGATGCATAAGGAAGGTGTCTTGGGGTGACTCTATCATGTGTATCCCGTATCATGCTCTATGCCCAAAAAGTAATATTGTGCCTTTTCTGTGCCTTTAAACTGAGCTTGAGAAAAAAAAAAAACAGATGAACTTTCCAAAGCAGC